>PVJA010014002.1:0-48362 GCA_004027025.1 Myocastor coypus
CCCCCCCTACCCCCCACCAAAGGCACATGCAGGTGATATACGGTTCACTACAGTTCTGGAAACTCAAGACCCAGCAAGCTCAGGCAGGTACTGCCCAGACCTTCTAGAAGTCTTCCGAGCACACAGCCTCACCTGGCTCTACTTTAGCCCCGACTCCATGAGAACTGTCTGTCCTGAGAACCTCCTGCCCTCCCTCTGTTCCCCAACTTGTCTGCAAAGAGTGACTTGGTGCTTCAGGGAATAAATGGAAAATGAGGGAAGTTCTTTCTCTTAGAAAGCTTAGTATTATAACAAATACTGTAAAATTCATATTACTTTAAGTGAAATTCTGCACCACTTTTAATTTTTTCTGTTTTAATGCTAATTTGTACTCTCCTTTAAAAAGAAAAAGAAAACTTAGATCCCATAGAAGAAAAACACATGTCTGTGAAGATTTGCAATCAGTGCCCAGAGAGATGGGAGTGATGGTGGGTGAAAGGCAGGAGTTCTGGGGGAGCAAAAGCATCCAGACTCCCTCACAGGCTGGAGAGCGAGTCACAGCTCATGATGAGCTGCAAGCTTTGTTTCTGACCTAAAACCGTTACCTGAAAAGGACCTAAAATCATCACCCTGGTGCGGGTTCGAGACCAGCCTGGGCTACAAAAGTGAGCTCAAGGCCAGCCTCAACTGCATAGCGAGACCCTGTCTCAAAAAGACCAAAAAACAAAAACAAAGAGCAGCTGATAGCATAATATGAGAAAAACACACATGTACAAATACACACGTCTACGTGTATGGATATACATGCTCACCCATGCATTTGTATAAGTATACATACATTCACACAATGCGTATGTGTGCACATATGCGCATGTATGGAAACATGCAAATCCACATGTTTTCATACATATATACAAGTAGACATACAAGCACATACAGTGCATAAACACATGAAACATGTGTGTCAATATAAACCGAACACATGCACATGAAAATATACACACATATACACACTCACACATGTACATGCATGTATACTCATATTTATATGGTGGTGTATATTTGGAAATATACACACATGCTTGTGCATGCATAAATACATAGACATATTCATACTTACACGTGTGTGCCCATACACATATAATTATACTACACAGAGACACAAGCATAGCACATTCATATACACACATGCACATCACACATGCTCATTATATGTACACATACACACGTGTACAGAGTCAAATTCAAGAGCAAGCACACACCCTCAGGCACTGCAGTTGCTGCCTAGTGAGGGACTCGGCCTGTAGGCATGTGGCTCTCTGACCTCTCTGAGCATCTGCTTCCCCTTCAAGAAAAGGAAGATGCCGGTCCTGCCTTGCAGGACCACTGTGACAAGGAAATGCAGCACACGTGAGGAGCCCAGCGAGCAGTGTGTGCTCAGCAACATCCGTGGCCACTCCATGAGGCTCTTGAAGCAGCACTGGAAGGTCAGGGCATCTTGTTGAAAGTGGTGGGTACCATTTCAATACACACCAGAGCATGAGCCTAGGCCCTGTGATGGTCAAGCAGCTTACCTCAGGTCCTGGGAAGGAGTAAGGACCAGCATCAGGCAGCAATGTCCCCATTCTGGGCCCGGTCACCTTCTAGAGTCAAAAGCAGCACCCCAGCAAGTCCTCAGCAGGTTCAGACACAGGTAGAAGGGCAAGCAGCCCACCCTCCCCTCCCCCCCAGGAGCTCCAAACACTCTGCATGCACAGCAAGCCAGCTAATGTGCAGGACACTGTCAACACACCACCCCACTCCTGTGACCATGGAAGGCAGGCACATGACGCAGGTAACTGCGTATAATCTAATCTAAGACACCAGGCCACTATGACCTTCCAGACAGAAAGAGGCGGCCCCAGGCCTCTCCAAGACAATGGGCTGAAAGCATGTTACCTGCAAGTTGAAATGATCCAGGTCACACACAGGCCAATAGCCTGCAGTTAGATGCCCCTGCTGCTGGCTCCACCCTGGGCAGGACCTTGGGCAAACCACAACCCACCTCCCACAGAAACAGAGCCTGCACTTCACAAGCTCCCAGAGCCTACCCAGCCTTCTTAGGTTCTCCATAATGTACCTGATTTTAGCCCTCGGCTCAGCAAGTACTTGAATGATACCCCTGGGGATACCGTGAGGCGAGGAAGGCCCTGGAGACAAGGTGTCTGCAGCCCTCTAACCCAAGACCTATGCCCTGCTGAGAATGGAACACGGGACCCTGATCCGGGGTTGCTGAGATTTAACTGAGACGCACGGGGGCAAATACTACAGGTCACTGACCTTAGCTCCACTTCCACTGATTCCCAGAGATCCTGCCTGAGTTTCCAAAAGCTAAAAACTAAGATGTCCTGTTGCTTCCAGTCTATCATTTTAGTTACTGTACTGCATAAAGTCTAAGGTGCCCTGCTTTTCCACTTTTTAACACTGAAAAAAAACCTCAAGATACATGTGGAATTAACACAAGCAGGCAGCCTCAGCCACTGTGCCTCCCGGGGCTGCTGTCACCATCACTGCCATGGTGGCAGTAGGACAGCATCTGTCTTCTCCTGCAAATCAGTGCAGTGGTCCTTCTGCTCTTGGAAGTCTGGTCAGCAAAGCGACGTCAGTGATCTTGGTGAAGCACAGATTTTTAATCAGAAGTGAGTTCACATCCAGGGTGGGACTCACAGGGGCTGAGGGTGTTCAGTGCCACACATCACGGGGCTTCCCAGCAGGTTCTTCCTCCTGCTTGGAGCCTCCTTCCCTAGGATGGGGCTCTGGATCCTTAGCACCCCTGAGAGCATCCTTCTCCTCTGCCCCGCACAGCCCTGGCATCCATCCAGGGTCTTATGCTCCCTGTAGCTTCCCAGCTGCCCACACCCACTTCTGTGGCCATGTCCTCCCAGCCTCTGATGGTGCCCCACCCTGGCCTACTCTGCTGCTCCTTTGAGGCCTGGAGTGCTCAACTCCACCACAAATACTTCTCCTTGCTGTCATCTGCATCCCATCCCATCTGAAAGGCTTTGTTCCCTGTGCTGTTTCTGCCCATGAGCCCCTTCCCTCCCAAGGACAGAAAATGGGCCTGACCTCCCACTTCCTAAGCCTCGCCTCCCAGGGACCTGCACTGTGTCTCTCCCAACAGCTTCTGTCCCCACCTGTCCCTCACTCCACTTAGTCCTGCCTGTGTTCATGCCATTTGGGCGTGAGGGTCTCCGCAGACCCTCACTTTCCTCCTCATTACCACACATGCATCCCCGTGCCCACCACTTTGCCAGTCTCCCTGCAGCCACCCCGTACTCCTCGGTGCCTGGCATGCCCACTGACCTGGTCCTTTTCCTAAAGCCAGCAGCCAGGCATTGCAGGAAGAAATGACAGATGTGCCCCAGAAGCCACTGCCAAATAGACCCAGAGGACATGGGTCATTCTGGGTCTCCTGTAGGCCAAGTCCCAGCATAAAGCAGATCCCTTCCCTCACACTGCCACCCTACTGGCTTCTCCAGCCACCCATGCCCTCCTGCATCTGGGCAGTTATTAGGCCAGAGTAGCACCAGAACTCTGCTCACCCCAGTTCTGCCTTCTCTGCAACACCCCGTGCCACCCTCCCTCTCACCAGTGTTCAAAGTTTCTGGTTTTTACAAAAAAGAAGGGAGGGGAAAAGGAGGGAGAGGGGAGAGGGGATAAAGAGAGGAGGGGAAGGGAAGGGAGAGGAGTGATGAGGAGCGGAGGGCCAGGCCTTCACGCAGCCCGCCCATTCCCTCTTCCTTTCTCTCCTCAGCCACCGTGGCAGGCTTTTCTGCTCCTGCTTCACCTTCCTCCCCTTCTCACCCATCTCTCACCTCTTCTGGTCCCACTGGCCTCACTGCACACTCTCATTTTCCTTAGGAAGTGCCTTGCCCCCACCCCTAGCCCCAGCCTAGCCTTTTTGTAACAAGCGGGAGAGGGCAGGGCATTCTGACAGCCCTGTACCCAATCTCATAATTCTATGCATCTTTTCCTAAATCAAGCCTCCCTTTCAAGCTTCATAAGCTCTCAAACTCAAAATGCACCCTGCACTGGTCACAGGGACAGATGCATCAGGTCCCTGAGGTCACAGAAATCCAACAACCTCCCAATTCCGTGTCCTTCTCAAGTGGCACAGCCAGTGTCTGATGGGCACGTGCCTCCTCGCCTCAGCCCCTGCCATGTGCAGGAAGCAGGCCAGCCCAGCATGCCTGTGTCCCCACTTGGGCAGGAGAACATCCGCATCGCAGGATCTCATAAAGAATGATTCAGATTATCGCTGTGGCACCCACAGGGGTTAGCAACTAGATGTTTCTGACAGTAGGACCAGTAGCTGAAGAATCCTTTGCAATAGCATACATCCAAGTTCTACTCAGGGCTCAGACCCAATATGCACTGTGGGGTACCTTCTCCACCCACATCAGCCCCGAGGTCCCATCATGTAACAAGCAAGACACTGGGCACAGGACTAATGGCCTTGAAGTGGCGGCATAGAGGTTGAGGCCGATCCTTCAGCAAATAATCACGAAGAATGCAAAAGAGGTAAGTTCTCCCATTGTTCTTCCTAGCTCCCTTTATTTGATATTGTACACTTTTTTCTTTCTCTGGGAACCACCTCCCACCCTCTGGCCTGGGATAACCACAGGAGGTAATTAATAGCTGTCCTGAGCCACACAGTTGCCCTGGGTTACAACTGCAGCTATTTTGAAGAGGACTAAGTGAAACTTATGACTTGAACAAAACCAGACAGACCCTTACCATGGTCACCACGTAGCCTACCAGGGAGCAGGGAGCCTGCATTCCCTTGAAACAAAGCCAGAGTTAACTTCTCCAGCAGCACAGGCTAAGAAGCAAAGGGGGGGGGTAACTTACTCTCAGGATGAACAGCGAAACGCTCGCCATCTGTACAGTCTGCACTGGCCAGATGCAGAGGGCAACAAACAGGCGGGCCAGCTCCCTAACTGGGGCAGAGCCTTGGCACAGGCCAAGGACGGCAACTATTGCCCACCGTAACTCCACAGGAGAGACCAGTAGACACCGGGGACCCACGGATGATGAGAACCTCGCATCAGGCACTGCCTTCTGGGAAGTGACCAGGCTCAACTTCATGAAGCCCTGGCCCAGGCATCTATGAACAGTAGTAAATACTAATATAATAACAGAGACAGTAATAACACTGACCTCACAGGGAGGAGAAACAGGAGCAAACAGGCAATGCCAATGACAGACAAGCTATGAACTGTAGCACTTTTCAAAATTACTGATTCAGTTATATACAGTAAAATCTACTTTTATTGTCATAAAATCGGTGTGTTTTGAGGTTCAAATGAATTTTTGGAATGATCACTTCATCCCGGACCCAGAACAACTCCCCTCCCCACCAAGTCCCCTTGGCTGTCAGTGTGCATACGGGGGCTCCCTGTCCTCAGCCCCGTACTGGCCCCTACAGGCTCCTCTGCAGGAGGTTTCATCTTCCTGAAGTTCCAGCATCAGGAACACATGCTCAGCAGCAGACAGCCTCTCCAGATCGACTCCTTCCACTCAGTGCTGAGCAAGCAGTGAGGCTTCTGGCAGGGACAGGCAGGTGGCAGTGCAGTCCTGCACAGGAGGGTTGAACATGAGCCTACAATCCCATGAAGTGCATCGCTAGCCCAGTGTTATACAGTAAGTAAAATTAACTTACTGCAAATTTACTTAGAAGCAAAGAAAAGGCCTCATACAAACCTACACACACTGAAACAGACTCAGATATCTGTCCCTTGAAGCAAACAGGCCTGGGACATAACGCAAAGGGACACAGGTTGCATACCAACTGCTACCCTCAGAGCCAGGGCAAAGATGAAAAGGAAGGGAGGACTCCTCCTTCTCATGACCACAAGGGTATCCTCCCAGCGGACGCATGTGCTGTGCTCTTTTTCTCCATTTATGTTCAGTGAAGATATTAATATTTTGCTCCTCGCTATTGTTCTCAAAGAAGGAAGGGCATGTCTAGTATTAACAATTACTAAGAGCTCGGGCACTAGCCTGGAAAGCAGATGCATTTTGGAATGTGAGCTAACCCTTTACCCCTAGCAAACCTGACCCCAAGCCATCCTGGCAGTGGGTAAGTCCGACGCACTCTGACGTGAGGAGCGCCAGGGAAGGCGGCTCTCCAGGGAGGTCTTCATCTAAGGAACCAGTATTTGAATGATAGACTGAAAATTAAAGTGTCTGAATTGTATGAGATGTCAGCCACCATGTACTGCATGAGCCAGCAAGATCTGCAGGATTCTCCAGAAGGAGGAATTCAAACAGTGCCGAGAATGTGCGCACGCTAACAAATCCAAGACTTCCTCTCTTTCTGCTCTGCAGACAAAAATGCAAATCCTACATACTTGACTTCACAAGAGGAGTCCCTCTTTCACATTCAGAACAGCTTGAGAACAAAAGGAGAAAATGAAGGGGCATTCAGACATAGAAGTGCATTGATATTTCAACTGTGGCAACCCAGTTTGCCCTTCCTTAGCCAGCCTATGGCTGTTTTTCTCCAAAGCAGCTCCCATGACCCCCACCTTCACTTCCGGTCACTTTCTAGATTCCCAAGAATGGACTAGTTGGCTCTAATTTACATTTTTCCCTCCATATGCCTATTATACTAACACAGTTACATTTTGGCACAGAAAATATCATGTCCCCCTCTTAATCTGCTCTCAATTATTTCATCAGTGTTTATGTGTGGAGAATTAAATGACAATACTGTTGCTTTAAATGATCAATTTTTCAAGTGAAGCAGAAAAATTGTAAACCACAAATACTCTGATGTCATAATGTCTAATTTCTCTAGCAAATGTTTAAGGCACCTGGTGGTATCATGAAACATAGCCAATGAGGCGACAGAAGAAATTTGTTCTAGAAGTTTCTGTGCTCATACACTGTCTAAGGCCAAATAGCAGCCACATTCGGGCTTGATGATGAGATGCAAACAGTTACATTTTGGCACAGAAAATATCATGTCCCCCTTGTATTTGTACCAAGTTCTCTGATAGATTTCCCAGTGACAGCCACAAGATGGGTTATATATCTAATGGGGCCTGCAAGACAAGATGACCTTTCTAATTGTCATGACGAGAAGCACAATTGGAAGCGACTTTGAAGCATATGGTAAACTTCATTATGCTAAAATATAATAGCTTCTACTTTAGGGCTCATGATGAATATTAATGTCAGGGCTCCAGAGGAAAAAAATGTGCTCTAAATTTTGTATTATATGAAACTCTTTCAATACCAAACAGAGCTTTATTTATAGTCTTTAGGCCTCTTTGTGCATGCTATTAAATATTCCATTAAATATAGCAAAATGGAATGAATAATCTCAGAACATTAAGGGGGAGGGGGACTAATGATCACTTCCCAGCACCAGGCAAGACAAGAACACAAAGGCTTGGACCCAAACACAGTCCAGGGAGGACCCTAGATGTGCACAAGGAAAGCATGGAGGGGCGATGGAGTAGAGGGTGTAACCTCTGTGGGCAGGGCATTTAGAGACCAGAGAAGTTTAGGGGTGGAAGCATCAGGATGAGCTTGGAAGAATGCAGGAATGGGCCACTGATGGTTGCAGGTATGTGATATTACAAAGGTAGAAAAGAAGAATGTGGGAGCCACAGCAAACACAGGACAGCCCAGGGAAGACATGGAGGGTGTCAAGGGCAAACCTGATTCCCTACAAGTCAGGGCAGGGAGGTGTGCTGGAGCCACACTGTGGTGTTGTCCTGTGACTGTGACTGCCCACCACAAAAAGGAGGGGTCTCCACTTAGCCCTTGCTGATGTCTGCCAGGAGAAGGGCAGGAAACTGTTGCAACCCCACAGTCGTGCCCTGGAGATGCCAGTGACAGCTCCAAAGGTCAGCCCATCTGGTATGTTTCCAGGACAAGGATAACCTTTATGTGCCATTTCTTTATACCCCCTCCCTGGCCCCAGCTTCCAAGTCACACACTATTGACGGGCTCTCCCCATTAGTCCATGAGGCAACACCCTGCTTCAAGAAGAAAACAATTCCTATGTGCAAGAGAGTTTTCTAAGGGATCTACTTCATGAAATGGTAATGAGTAATGGGGGTAAAGTCAAAGACAATGAGGTGCCACCATGTGATGACGGAGAAGGGCACGGGAAAGCACGCTTTTCTGAACGCACACTCTTCTCAGCTTCTGTCTCAGTGGTGGAAAAATGAAGCCTCAAACCTTCTTCAGGCCTGTTAACAGCAATGAAGTTGGTCTATTAAGGCTCCATTCACAGTAGTTCCCTGAGCAGTGCATCTGCCTTTGAAAGGCCCAAAGGACATCAACACTCAAAGAGGAAACAGGGCCCCCAGGACCTCCTCTGGACCTCCCCATGGGGCAGGGGACCTGTCCCCATGATTGGTTAAGTCACTCAAACCCTGTATGAGGGAAAGTTTCAGAATGCATTGTAATCTATTATTTTCATATGTTACCATTTTTTGTAAGAATTTCTGACCTTGGTTCATTATTAATAATGAAACAAGGTAAATTTGACATATGTACACATACAAATAGAAAAAATAAAGAGGAGACCATCAAGCCCCATCACATTCCTCCAAAATGCTATAAACAGTGGATAAAATACATTGATAACACAATAAAAAAAAACTCATAAAGACTCAATGAGAAGCAAGTTAAGCTTATTAGCTAAATGATCACCCAAATAAGGAATGAATCAAGCACCAGATAATATCATTATTATTTAAATAATTTTTCAAGAAATAATACCCCATGCCAAAGAGGATTCATTGATGGTAACAATTAAATGGACATAAACTTTTTGAAAGCCAGTCTGGACTAGGAAGATAGCACTGACCTGGCAAGTGCAAGCACTCAAGTTTGAACCCCATTACTACATGTCATACCATCCCGAAGCCAAGCCAGCCACTAAAATCAGATGTTGTGGCACACTCTTGTAATATCAGTGCTGGAGAGGCTGAGATAGGAGGATCACTACAAGTCTGAACTGCGCAGCCAGACCTTATACCAAACAAATGAATAAATAATTAAATCAATAATTTTTAAAAAGAGAGTCAATCTGTAGTATGCATGCAGTCATACTACAAAACTAACTATGCTCCTTGGCCCATTAATTCTAATTCTGACATTTTATCTTGAGAAAAAAAGTTACAAAATTATCATCAAACATCCCAAAATAACAGATATTTAAGCAAACTATCACTTTTGAAATGCTACAAAGACAATGAATAACAAACCAGAGCACCACGTTGCAGCAAGAGGAATAGTAGAGTGTAAGGCAGAGTTCGCTGTGAGGCAGACAGGTGCCCGGCGCTTCACGCCCACCCACAGGGGTACAGGCAACTCTCCGAGCTCCCTAAGCTTCTGCTTCCCCATCTGTAGGGTGGGGATAATAAATTTCTTTCAAATAAAATTTTAAAGATTACACCATGTGCTGTCACAGAGAGATGGCATAAAATTGAGCAGGATAAACATTGTGAGGACAGGAGTGTAAAAGGTCTGTGAAAAGAGTAGGCTCGACATCCAATGAGGAGCCCTGCTAGAGCACTGCTAGGAGAGACACTTTTCATTCAGTTTAAAAATATTATTTTACATTTGTGATTTTTTGTAATAAATTAAGTTGTATCCTAGAATAACTTCAGAAATTCATAATCTTCCTGTTGTGATTTCTGTCTAGTTGTCTGCACAGGGCCTCAAGCACTCATGGGGTGGACTTCTAGAGTTTGCAATTAACTCATGATCAACTGGGATTAAGGGTGTGAGTGCTGCTAGGGTTATGGGTGAGAGTGCTGCACCCAGCCTCGGACAGAGAGCCTGAATGCAACCTAGAAAGACAAGACTTGCTCTCTGCAGCCATTGTGGCTGCTACTCCTCCCTTTTGCTCTTGCTGTTTTGCTGCCTTCCATTGCCATGAACTGCTGCCCTCTGCCAAGTGTCACTCTGCCCTGGAGCTAGCCAAGTATGGACTGAAGCCTCCAGTAACTGTGAGCCAAATAAACTTTTCTTCCTTCATTTTGAGTATTGGGTATTTGTCCCAGCAACAAGAGAAGAGTAACTGAGACACTTCCAACTTTGAGGGCTTCCTGTACCATCTATAAGAGGAAACTACTTCACCTGCAAAGGGTAGCACAGTCACAGGACTCCAGGTCACAGGGCAATCTCAGTGGCTAGTGACCTTCAAAAGGCAGAAATGGATTTGGTATCCAGCCACTACTGTAGTTCAGTTTTATGGAAAAAAAAAAAAATGGAATGGGATGAAGGGTAAGCAGATGTTTGCTACATTCTGATTTGTCTGTCTATCTCAACATAATAGGTATCCATAGATGAAAGATAATTGCTAGATTAGGATGGCTTTAAAAGGCTTGTGATTTCAGCCACTTTGCCAGAACAAGACAAATCTCCTTTCGCTGAGAATGCCCATCCTGCCATAAGAATATCACTGCATTGTGTTTTTTTCTGCGGGGAGGAAAGAATGCATAGCACAATGTGTGGAGGTGCATGCAATGTAAAGCAATCATAGGAAACAGAATGATGTTCCAAGATAGCCAAAACTTTAACAATATTTCGTCAAATAAAATTTGCTTGTAATTCAATCCAAAAGCAAAACATATAATCACTTCATAAAGTTTTTGAAAAGTATAATGTCAAAAACATAAAATTACACCCCACCAAGTGAGACTTCCTCTGGCCCACTGAAAGCACAGCCTATCCAGCACCAGGCTGGCCACGTGAGACCTCCTCTGGCCTGCCACAGGCACAGCCTATCCAGCACCAAACCAAGTATGTGAGACCTCCTCCAGCCAGCCACAAGTGCAGCCTATCCAGCACCAGGTATGCCATGTGAGTCAGACCTCCAGCCTGACACAAGCAGAGCCTATCCAGCAGCAAGGCCCACCAGGTGAGTGAGACCTCCCTCCCCCTGCTATCAAGCAGGTCAGCCGACCCAGCAGCCAGGACTAAACGACTAACCCACGAGCACGCAGTCCTGCACCAAAGGTCACTGCCATACAGAATGATACGGACAAGGAGAAAAATGCAGTCTCAGGTCCCAAACCCACATATAACAGATTCAGGAGATACTACCATACAAGAAAATGGATTCATACAGACAAAATCTCTGAATTGATAGCTTCTGAGTTAGACAGACAAGTGCAGAAATGTACAAAGCAACTCAGATCAGAAATAACATCTGAAGTAAAAAAAGAAATGCATGAATTAATAGATTCTGAAGTGGAAAAATAACTACAGAAGCGTAGAGGAAACCAGAACAGAAATAACCTCTGAAGTTAAAAAAGACATCTCTAAATTAATAGCATCTAAAGTAAGAGAACAACTACAGAAAAGTAGAGAGGAGAACAGAACAAAAATAATTTCTGAACTAGAGAGGAAAAGGATAACTATAATGAGAGACTTCAGTAAGACTAAAGAAGACACTGATAAAAAAAAAAATTAGAGGAGAATATAAAAATGATGGATTCCCTGATGGAGCAATATAGGAAAAAAACAGATCACATGAAACAGTTTCAAAGAGATATACAAAAAAATAAAATCTCAATCACAAGCTGGCAAAACCATATGAACGAAAGTGAAGATAGAGTCTCAGATCTTGGTGACATAGTTGCAGCTAGTGAAAAGGTAAGAAAAGATCTCTTAAAAACAACTGGGATGCAGGAAAAAATAACTCAACATCTGAAAGATGATGCAAAAATGAACAACGTGAGATTAATAGGAATCAATGAGAAAGGAGTCGACACAAATGATATAAAAAGAATATGAGCAGAAGTAATAGCAGAAAACTTCCCAATTTTGAGAAAACAATCAGACATTCCAGTAACTGAAGCATATAGAAGTCCAAATAATATCAACCTGACTAAAAACACACCCAGACATATAATAGTCAAGATCCCAGAAATTCAGCATAAGAATAATATATATAAGTTGCTAGAGAAGAGAAACAAATCACATTTAAGGAAAACCCATCAGAATAACAGCAGATTTCTCTTCACAAACCATGAAGTCAAGAAGAGCATGGAGCAGAGTGCTTCAAGTCCTCCATGAAAACAAATTCCAGCCCAGACTGCTATACCCAGCAAAACTCTCCTTTAAGTATGAGGGAGAAGTGAAATACTTCCATAACAAGGAACAACTAAAAAATTTCATGACATAAAAGCGAACCCTACAAAGTATACTAAAAAGAAAATTTAAAGAGGGAACAAAACAACCTGAACTCAACAAATGAAAACAGAAAGATCCCACCAGATAGGGTAACCAATTAAACACAGAAGAAAAAGGGGTAAATAGTAGTAAGTAAAATTCATGTCAATCATAAGTCAATACATTTCAATTATAACCATCAATGTAAATGGAGTCAATTCTCCAATTAAAAGAAATAGACTGGCAGAGTGGATAAGGAAGCAAAATCCAACCATATGCTGTACACAAGAAACACACTTAACTCATAAAGAAACTCACAGGCTAAAAGTTAAAGGATGGAAAACAATACTACATGCTCTAGCACCTCAGAAAAAAATAGGGGTAGCAATCTTGTTTGCAGACACTCTGAATTTCACACAAAGATTGGGCAAATGAATAAAGAAGGCCACTATATACTGGTTAGGGGAAAAATTTAAGACAAAGAGGTAACACTCATAAATATGTATGCACCCAATACAGGAGCATCAAATTATAAAAGACAAACCTTAATGGACATGAAAAATCTCATATCCAATACCATAACTATAATAGGAGACAAAACACCTCTTTGTCCCAAAAAGATACGTCAAGCAGACCAAAAATTACCAAAGACATAGCAGACCTGAACTGGAACCTGGAACAACTGGACTTAGTAAACATACGCAGAGTATTGTACTCAAACACTTCAGAATACACATTTTTTTTCAGCTGCACATGGGACATTTTCTAAAATAGACCATGTATTAGTCCATAGGCCCTGCTTAAGTATATGCAAGAAAACAGAAATTGTCCCATGCATACTATCTGAACACAGTACAATGAAATTGGAAATAAATAACAAAAGAAAACACAAGAATCCCAGAAATATACGGAAATTAAACAACACCCTTCTCAGCAACCAGTGGGTTACAGATGAAATTAAACAATATCTACAATTTAATGAAAATTCAAACACAACTTACCAGAATTTATGGGACTCAACGAAAGCAGTTCTTAGAGGGAAATTTATAGCCCTGAACTCACATATTAAGAAGACATAGTGGCAACAAATAGATACTCTAATGCAACACCTAAACTGACTAGAAACGGAAAAGCAAACAAAATCCAAAGCCCAAAGATGGGAGGAAATTATAAAGATGAGAGCAGAAATCAATTCAATTGAGACAAAGAAAACAATACAAAGAATGAACGAATCAAAAAGTTGGTTCTTTCAAAGATTAAATAAAATTGATAAGCCCTTAGCTAACCTCATCAAAAAGAGGAAACAAAGGACTCAAATTCAAGCAACAAGGAATGAAAGGGGTGAAATTACTACAGATCCAACAGAGATTCAGAGGATTATAAATAGCTACTTTGAGAATCTTTACTCTCACAGAATTGAAGACACAGAAGAAACGGACAGATTCCTAGAAAAGTATAAATTACCAAAACTGAATCAAGAAGATATAAGAACTCTCAACAACCCAATAACAGCCAATGAAATACAAAATGTAATAAGAAGCCTACCGACAAAGAAAAGCCCAGGACCTGGTGGATTCACCACTGAATTCTACAAGAAATCTATAGAAGATATAAGCCCAATACTCCTCAAACTCTTCAATGAATTTAAAAAGGAAGCAATCCTCCCAAAATCATTCCTAGAAGGAAGTATTACACTGATACCAAAACCAGAGACACAACTAAAAAAGAAAACTACAGGCCATTTTCTCTCATGAACATAGATGCAAAACTTCTCAACAAAATCCTTTCCACTAGAATATAACAAATGATTAAGAAGATTATACATCATGACCGGGTAGAATTCATCCCAGGGACACAAGATGGTTCAATATACACAAATCTATAAATCTAATACCCTATATCACTAGAATACAAGCTAAAAATCACATGATTGTCTCAAATAATACAGAAAAGGCTTTTGACAAAGTCCAATACTCATCCATGCTCAAAGTCCTGCAGGAATTTGGAATAGAGGGCCTCTACCTCAAGCTGATAAAAGCCATCTATGGCAATCCAACAGCTAACATAATTCTAAAAGGGGAAAAATTGAAGCCTTTTACTCTCAAATCTGATATAAGACAAGGATGTCCTCTACCACCACTCCTATTCAATATAGTTCTGGAATCATTAGCTACAGCCATTTGACAAGAGAGAGAAAGAAAAGGAATAAAAATAGATAAAGAAGAAGTTAAATTATCATTATTTGCAGATGACATGATAATTTATTTGGAAGACCCCAAAACTCCACCAACAAGCTACTAGATTTAATACACAAATTTAGTAGCATAGTAGATTACAGAGTCAAGACACAAAACTCAATAGCATTCCTCTATACAGATAACAAAGACACAGAGAGGGAAATTACAGAAACAATATCTTTTACGATAGTACCAAAGAAAATGAAATACTTAGGAATTAACCTAACTAAAGAAGTAAAAGAGCTTTTCAATAAAAACTGCAGTACTCTGAAAAAAAAAGATCCTAGAGGATTTCAGAAAATGGAAAGATATTCCCTGATCCTGGATTGAAAGAGCCAACATTGTGAAGATGGCTATACTCTCTAAATTGTTATACAGATTTAATGAAATTCTTATCAAAATACCATCAACATACCTCACAGAACTGGAGAAGTCATTCCTAAAATTTATTTGGAACCAAAAAAGACCCAGAATTGCAAGGACAATTCTAGGCAACAAAGCTAAGGCAGGAGGCATTACAATTCCTGACCTAAAATTATACTACAGAGTTACCGTGATAAAATCAACATGGTATTGGAAAAAAAATAGACCTGAGGATCAGTGGAATAGATTGGAAGATGTAGACATAAATACAAATGCACTTAGCCACCTTATTTTTGACAAAGGGGCCAAACATGTTTGCTGGAAGAAAGATAGCCTCTTTAACAAATGGTGCTGGAAAAACTGGCTCTCTACATGTCGAAAATTAAAACTTGACCCAGTAGATCACCATGCACTAAATTGAAATCAAAATGGATTAAAGATCTAAATATTTAAAAAGAAACCCTAAATCTCCTAGAGGAGAAAGTTGGAGAAAATCTTGAAGACATTGAGGTAGGCAAACAGTTCATGGACAAAAATCAAAACGCACATTTAACACTTGAAAGAATCAACAACTGGGACCTCCTCTGGCGGAGAAGTTTTGCACATCGAAAGAAATTACCAAAAGAGTGAAAAGACAACCCACAAATTTTGAAAAAAAATTTTAACTAGTAAGTATTCAGACAAAGGTCTTCTGTTTAGAATTTATAAAGAACTAAAAACCATTAGGGTCCCAAAATTCAAAGACCCATGCCATAAATAGGCATCTGAGATGAACTCACACTTCTCAGAGAAAGAAATTCAACAAACCTGTAAATACCTAAAGAAATGTTCCATAGTGCTAGCCATTCTTGAAATGCAAATTGAAACAACAGTTAAATAACATCTCACCCCAGAAAGAATGGCTACCATAAAGAAAGCAACCAACAATAAATGTTGGAGAGGGTGTGAAGAAAAAGGAACCCTTCTCCACTGCTGGAGGGAATGCAGACTGTTGCAACCATTACGGAAAGCAGTGTGGAGACTCCTTAAAAAAGTAGAGCTGGAAATCCTGTTCAATCCAGCTATGCCCCTATTGGGAATTTTTCCAGAAGAATTGTAAACATCATATCATAGTGATATCTGTGCACCTATGTTCATAGCAGCACAATCCTGGAAACAACCAAAATGCCCATAATCTGAAGAATGGTTGAAAAAGATGTGGTATTTTCATAAAATGGAATATTACTCAGCTATAAGGAATTCTAAACTAGAAGACTTCATATATAAATGAATGTACCTTGAACATATGCTCATAAGTGAAATAAACCAGATCTATGTATGCAAATATCATATAGTCTCCCTAGTGTAAGGACTCAAAAGAAGAAATTAATTAATTAATTAATTAATTAATTAATTAATTTTGGGCAGTACCAGGAATCAATCTCAGGACCTTGTGTTTTCTGCATCCTCAACATCTATAATTTTTTTTTTTTTTAGAAGAGTGACTTAAATACAAAATTCATTTGGAAGAGAAAAAATTAATGTTTATTGAAAGTATTAATGTTTAATTATTTGATCAGCCTTACATACCTATGTCTGTTGATCTATACTAATTTGATTATGAAAATATGTAATGCAACCATTGTTAAATTGTTCTTGTCTTGAAATTCTGTACTCTACGTACTCTTGTTATTGCTTTTTCTATCTTTATTTCTGCTATTTTTACTCTTTAAAATAAAATTAAATCTATAAAATTACATTCTAGAACCACAGAAGCATGGGAATTATGAGCACAGCTGATGTGTACATTTTTGATGATGTCGCATCAAGGAATCCTTAAGCAACTAAGGATTCTCCTCTAGCCAGAAATAGTAAATGGCAGAGTCACACACTGATAATGAGCCCACCCTCCTCAATTACACAGGGATCTAAGAGGAACGTGATTGGACAGAATGACCATGCTCAAGCCCCAAAACTCAGAAGAAAAGTAGGACAGGCCAAGAGTAGCACCCACAGACTCCACAATCAATCAGGTGAGAGCTGCTTGAGCATTCCCTCTCTCTGCTACATAGGAGCAAAAAAACCTGAAAACTCAAACTAGCAACAAGCAACTGTCTCCCCATTAAATACTGTACTTCTTGGCTGTGGCCTCACCAAGCAGGAAGTTCTGAGATAATGTAACAGGACAGGTGCAGGAAGTGTCACTCAGGGATGTGCCAAGGAGGAAATCAAGACTTTGTTTGTTTGTTTTTTACAAAATTAATCACTGAAAAACTGTGACAGCATAAAAGATGCCATATTTAGTTAGGCCCTGGAAAATTAGTCCCTGAAAAACGTCACAAAATTAGACTCAATTTTTAAGAACTCAAACTTCATTCCTCACAGTCTTAAATTATAGAAGATTTCAAATGCTGTCTTGTTTCATTAAAGTTCAAAAAAGGTGCACAAAGGAAGCCTAGAAAGACAGCCGTCACATTTCATCAGCTAATTACAGGAATTCCTTGTAATTAGTAAGATAACAAATGAGTAGATTCTCACAAACAGAGCTTCTATTTCTGTTAAAAATTAAGTAACACAACCACTTTATAGGAACACAAACAGAAATGCTATCATTTACACATTTTAGAATATGAAATAGAACTATCAACAGTTCTTTGAAAATATATAAAAAGTTTGAAACTAATAAGTGTTCCATTTTTATAGTTCAATTTCTTTCTGAGTACATAGTTTCCAGGTTCCTCTCATGACTTCAAAAAGAATAAAATAAGTAATTAACACAGAAATATAATCTGAATAACCTCTCTTCAAGTTAAATGATTCATCTGGCATTGGAAAATTACAGGAGCAGATCATCACTGTCGGCATGAAAATATAAAATTATAAGAAGCAACAAACATTACCTCTGTGTTGCAGGGCCTTGGCATTGTCAACACTCAACAGTGGACTTTGGAGACAATCATGAGTGTGAGCACATAGCCCTCAGACACAAGCTGCAGTTGGTGAGTGGCAAGGCTTGCTGTAGGGATCAAGTCACAAACATCATAAGGTCACTGGTGCAAGTGCAATGGAGATGATTCAAACCCAGCCCTCTCTGCCCTTAGCTTGTCCACCTGGCAGGGAGAATGTGCTAGAGCTCGCTCTGGTGCCCCAGGGATGAAACCACAGCTCAGTGCCTTGTTCTAAAGTAATAAAAAAGAGAGGTGACAAGCATTTGTCCTGCAAAGAGAATGATAACACACAGGTGATTGCTTTTCTCCCTACCACTAAAAACACACTAAATCTAGAATAGCCAGCTTGGCTGGGCACACAGTGGGGGCCCAAGATACATACGCTGAATGGATTCGGTAAGAGAAGTAGTGGGAGAAGGAATTTCCAAAGTATTCTTTCTTCTCTTCCATTATTTCTTCTGAGGCACTGGAAACCTATTATAGTTAATATTCAAAATGTCTCTCAACAGTGCTCTGTACTGAGGGCTTGGTTGCCAGGTGAAGGAGTTACACAGATCGTGAGGGCTCTACTTCATCAGGGTGGTTAATCCAGTGACAAGGTCGCAGGGAGCGGGCTTATTAGGAGGCAGGCCTGGTGGCATGAGGTGGGCACCTAGACACACACTACTGGGGGTACACCTTGCCCCCACCACTTCCTCTCCAGCTCTGCTTCTCTGCTTCCCAGATTGCCCAGAGGTGAGCCACGTTCCCCAGCCACACCCTTCCACCACATTATTCCACCACATGACACAGGACTGTAGCCACAGAGCCAGCCAACATTGAATGGAAACCAGGGGTCAAATTAGCCCTTCCTCCTCTAAGTTGATTGTGTCAGGTATCCTTCCATATCAGCAGAAAGCTGACTTCCAGAGGACCAAACCCAGAGCCTAAGCAAATGCTAGACCAGCACTCTAGTACTGACTGTACCCCCAATTCAGGAATGCATTTTTGAACTTCGAAGAATCTATGGGAGACGAGATGAATAATACAATCAGGCAGTATTTCAAGTAGGTGTTGGGGGCAGCAAGATAGCTCAGCAGTCTAAAGTGCTTTCTTAGGCAAGCTGAGGCAATTGCAGGGACGTGGTTCAATCCCCGGCACCACGTGCTGCACCAGCCCTGCCCTCGGGGCAGGCTGAGCAGGCCTTCCAAGTAGGTGTTAATAAGCATGATAATGATATATTTTATTCATACTGATATTAAATCACGAGTTGTTACATCCCTGAAGGTAGTGCCAACTCCCCCAGCACACACACCTACCCAGACACTTGAACACGAGAAAGGGAAAGCAGAGCTGAGTGCAGTGACCAGGTGTGTGAATCCTGTAACATGCAGAGCAGATGCCCCTCATCCAGCCCCAGCTGGAGGGTCTTCTTCAAGAATCACAGAGCTCCTCTGGCACCATTCTTAGCTTCCTCTCCAGGATCCAACATGCATGCATGTGTGTTCTAAGCGCACCCCAGTGAGTGGTACCCAAGCCCCGTCCATCAGAAACACAAACTCAGAGAGGTGTCAGTTGCCAAAAACTATCTACAAAGCAAAAGATTTGGCAGATGAGCTACATGTACTAGCTCCATTACCTGGAGTCAACTTCCTGCTCTAAACAAATCAGCATGTCACAAAGCTGCCTGTGGCAACTTATGATAAACAATTAAAGTCACCACTGTGCTTCCATCTCAGAGCACACGATGGAAGCAGTGCTCGAGTGCAGAAAGCAGGTGGAGAAGGATGTAGCAACAGTGAGGACCTCTAAACCCATGTAGACAAAAACTCCTTAGGGAGGGGCTGGGGATTTGGCTCAGTGGTAGAACACTTGCTTAGCAAGCTAGAAGCCCTGGGTTTGGTCCTTGGCACCAAAACCAAAAAATAAACCTCTCCTAAAAATAAACCTCTCCTTGAGGGTATTAACCCAGTGAATACCTCTTAAAACTTCATATGGATACAAATTAGAGAATGAGATTGGAAGTGTTTGAAAGTAAGAAAGCTATGAACAAAATAAACATTAGAATCATGGAATTCCGGAAGGGACTAACTGATACAACGGCTTCAGCAGTCTCAGGGACCATGTCATGCATCTGCAGACCCTGAGGGCCTTGCACGATGGCAACAAAAATGCTTGTTGGAATGAGTGTGAGGGTGAGGAGAGAGAGAGGGACAGAGGGCTGGATAGAGGGATGGATGGGTGGAAACAGAATTTCAAAATCTGGCTTTATTGTTCACTACGAAGTGCCTGGGGCTTAGGCAACTCAGCCTTGTGAAGATCACGCAGCTGCTGAGCATGCCATCAAAGTACAGCTGATGCCAGTGCTGTGCTGGTGGTAAGAAGGGCAGAGTGGGACGGAGCTAAGGAGTCCACATGCTAAGCCAGGCTTCTGGCACCACACCATAGAGCCTCCCCAAGAGAGTATCACAGCTATTTAATCAATGAGGGAGGAACTTAACTGCAAATTTTTCAAGTTTAGAAATTCACAGCAAAACTGTTCTGGCTAAAGAAAAATAATGCTTCTGGTGATATAAGGATATCCTTGGAAAGAGAAAAAATGAGAAATTTAAAATGTAAGCATATACTTAATGAGGCTTATGAGAAAGTAATAGATTAATAAGGTGAATCAAAGGTAAATGATAAAAAATATGAAAACTTGGATCAAGGAAAATCCTCAAGGAAAAGATTTTGTTTTGTTTTGTTTCTATCTTTTATTTTTTATTTGGTACAGTGTCTCCCTACACAGCTTGGATTGACAGTGATCCTCCTGTCTCTGGGATTACAAGCATACACCAGTATGCTCAGTTTCAGGGGCTGGGGCTGGCATGGGTTCTAGGGGCTGCACAGCATGTGGTACTAGGGATCAAACCCAGCTCCTTGTACTTGCCAGGCAGGGGCTTAGACCACCAAACTATCTCCCCAACCTCAAGATGTTGAATTGTTCAGAAAGCTTTCCTCCAAAAGATTCCATTCAACATGTTTATCTTTAAATTAGGCAAACGCCGATGCCCAACTTATAGTGGCAGGTTAAAAGCATTTTCTAAGTAAGTGCCTCAGCTTAACACACAGAGCTCATGGCCTTAATTACCTGAGAGCGCTGCTGCCTCCCTGGCCATGCGGACCAAGCCACCAACCGTGAAGACTAGCAGAAACTCGGGAAGAAGTGATCCTGAGTGTGTAGATCTTGTTCCCTGGGTGCATTGGTAAATTTTAAGTCTCATAATGTCCTCAGCCTCACTGGTTTACCTCCATGGCGTAGATTTTAACCCAACTCATCTTAAAATGTGGAGAAAACAAGGGTGAGTCCTATTTAAATCTGTGTAACCATGCAATTTATCATAGCTAGATCTTGGAAATAACCCAAATGCCCATCAACCAAGGAATGGATAAAAAGGTGTGTTATTTTTATACAGTGGAGTATTACTCAGGTATAAAGAAAGATAAACTTGGTGCTTTTGTAGCTAAATGGATGCAACCAGACACAATGCTCAGAAGTGAAACAGATCAGACTCCCATATATAAACTGTCTCCCTAGTGTAAGAAGCTGCAAGAGTAAGATTCAAAAGGTACAACACGTATTAAGAAGGGGAAAGAAACTGCTCAAAAGGAAAGAACAATTGGGAAAAAAATAAGAAGGAAGAAAAAATATTATACACATGCACACACACACACAAGATAGCTAAGATGATGGTATTACTAATTTCTATTAGTTCATTGAAATAGTTAATGCTTACAGTTTCTGATCAATCTTATATGCCTATCCTAGTAATCTGAGCAACTATATTGAAGATAATAGTATGCAATATAATAATTATTAATTTCTTATCATCTTATTTTGAATTGTGTATCATTTTGGGTTTTTTTACTTCTCTTTAGAATTTAAAATAGGGCCACCCAGATAGCTCAATGAACTAAAGCACTGCTTAGGCAGACGCAGAGACCAGGGTTCAATCCCTGGCATGCTGTGTCAGCCCCACCCCTAGGGCATGCTGAGAGGGCAATTGAGACTGGGCATGATGGCAAGCACCTGTGATCCTAGCACTTGGGAGGCTGAAAAGAGGAGAATCACTGTAAAAGTCTAATCTGTGTAGTGAGACCCTGCAGACCCTGTGCTAAGTACAATCAATCAATAAATATTATTTTAAAATCTCCTTAAAAACCTGCACACTGCCCACAGGTCTATACTGTGTGCCCCGAGCTGCTTTGAAGCCAGCCTCCCTCAGTTTCTAGACAGGAAAGAGAGTGTCCTACATGCACTATGGGTCTGCTCCTGAGTGTTGCGCAGTTCTCAAAAACCCTGCCTGAGAGAATCCAACCCTCTTTGAGCTCCTTCAAGATTTACTAATTCTGAGGTCATTTTTTTTAAAAAAGGCAGAGCATACCTCAGCTGTTGTTTTTGCTCTGGCTTCTAGGAAGTTCATCACCCCCTGACATTCCCAATTAAAATAATGGACACTTGTCAAATTTGGTACTGTTGTGTCTCCATTTTTAAAATTTTACTTTTATTGTTAATTTTCTGTTTTGATCTTTGATGAATTTTCCAGTTCACCATTCCTACTTATCCTTAACAAGAAAAAAGAGGAGCAAAAAAAGCAGATTCAATTCTTTCGTTGTAACATACTGGACAGTTTTTTCTAAGTAATAAAATAAATGCAGGGAAGGTCACTGTCTGTATGTGCAGAACTGTAATTTGGCGGTTCTCTAAACCAAAGGCTGCTCATCCCACGTGTGAGTGGCTTGTGCAAGAAGGATCTCAACGCTTCACCTCCCTCAGAGCATCACACCTCTTTTTCTTTTTTAATATTTTATTTGTGTATTTATTTGGTACAGGGTTTCACTACGCAGCTTGAACTCATAGGGATCCTCCTGTCTTAATCTCTCCAACAATGGGATTACAGGCGTGCACCACCACGCCTGGTTTGGGGCTGACACAGCACACCTAGTTTCCAGGCCAGCTCAGCATGTGGTACCAGGGATCGAACCTGGATCCTTGCACTTACCAAGCAGGTGCTTATGTCGCCAAGCCATCACCCCAGCCCCTCCTGATACCCCTTTTTATGAACTATTTCGAGCTCAAAACGTAGTAATCTACAAAAATAGTAGTATCGAATCCATGCGGATGTAGGCCTTGCTAATCCCAGGTGGAAGTCACTAAACCCATGTAGGCCTTGCTAATCCCAAGCAAAAGGCACCACTAACCCCATCCACACAAAGCTGCCTCCCCTCGTCATCCCCCTAAGTGACCCTTATCTGTTTTCCATCTTCCCTGGCCACTGAGAGGCAAGTGGAACAGGCTGA
This sequence comes from Myocastor coypus, assembly GCA_004027025.1. Classification (NCBI taxonomy): domain Eukaryota; kingdom Metazoa; phylum Chordata; class Mammalia; order Rodentia; family Myocastoridae; genus Myocastor; species Myocastor coypus. The sequence continues at coordinate 23,012 of PVJA010014002.1, forward strand.
ATACCATCCCTGATCAACACCCTGAAAAAGGGAAACAGACGATGATCTCAGTGAGAATCCCTCTAAGCAGCTGATGCTTCCTGCTGAGAACCGTGAGGGCTGGGGCAGAGGGTCTGAGCTTCATCTGCAGGGGCCACTCTCCTTGGGCAGCTGGTGGAGAGAGGGAAATTCATTATCATGCTAATGATGTCCTATTTAACATTCAAGCCCTGACTTTGCTGTGATTAAATCTCTCTCCTTGAAGTTGGCTGCCTTTACATCGGAGTTACAGTGCAAAATCAGCAATATTAATAGACTACAACAGATTACCAATTTATACACAGAAGATGGAAAACAGTTATCTAAAGCTCAAGGTTGGCTCTCTTCTGGAAAGTAGATAGAGCAAACTAAAAACGTTACTGATCTTGTTACTCCCACTTTCTTTTCAAAAATGGAAATCCATGCTCAGGAAAAGTTCATAGTTAATTTTCATTAGTATTCAGGGGGTGGAAGGTACCTTTAGCTTTTTGTTCTGGTTTCACTACACTTAAAACTGCTTTGCCTGTGGGAGGCTGAGATGGCAGGGTTATACATTCAATCCTAGCCTGGGCAGCTTCATGATTTAGTGACATCCTGCCTCAAATGAGAAAAAATAAATACCAAAAAGGACCAGGGATGTAGTTCTGTGTGAAGGCCCTGGGTTCAATTCCCAGGGCTCAGGAGCATGCAGGAGCTGCTCAGGATTCAGCGTGTTTTCCCGAAGTCCTCTGCAATACTGGTGGGCATGAAGGCACACTTCCTTCTCACCCCTTTGTAGGGGCAATGCGAAGGTCTATAGATTCAGGGCCCCTGTCAGCTTTCCCCTTAGACTTCCCTCTGTATGTTTCAATTCCTTCTCTATGATATTGTTCTGTCTGCTGATACTCCAATCCAAATACCCAACTCAGACAACCTAGCAAACAGTCAAACGTATCACCACTCTCACTAAACAGGAAAACAATAAAGCAGAAAACCCAAGGTTTACAACAGCAACCCAGACAAAGAAGAAAGGATTTGTGTTTCTTGTTAATCATCTGGTCCCAGGAAATAAATATTTATTGTATTGACTGTTTTAGAATGTGCCATACTGAGCGCTAAAGTGATACAATGACTCATAAGGGCCATCCCCTCTCCAGGGACAGAGTCAGGAAAGCAAAACACAGTGATGATCTCTAGTGATGAATGAAGCAGGTTCACAGAGCTCTCTATAAGACAAACAGTGTTAATCAGTCCCCAGATCTACAAATCTCTCCTTTTCGTACTCAAGATTGGTAACTTTAGCAGGATACAGGACTGCCCAGGACAAGGATGGGTCCCAGCCACCCTCTAATGACCTATCACTGTATACCAAGATTAAGCCCACAAGTATGTGGCAGTAGTAGAAATGTGCATTAATTCATAAAGGGACACTTGGCTCACTCCCTCCAGCTGGGCCTAAATATACATGTGGCCAGGTCAGCCGTCTTAGACTGAACATCGCCTAGCGAGAGGCCAGAAGAACAGAGTAGAAAGGTCTGGTTCCTGACTGGCAGGGCTGCTTCTCCATCCCTGTACTACCTTTCCCACAAATGCTGCATTCTGCAACCACTGGACGCCAAAACATTTTTAAGGGCCTTAGGTATTGTTCAACTCTTCATTTCATTTTTATATGTTTTATCTAATACCACAGAGAGTCCTAAAACACACATGTGCAGCCTCATGCACATGCAGACTACTCCCGTCTACTGGAGCTACTTTGAAACTTAAACACACAGCTCCTTTTGAATAGTTAACTCTCCAAATCCAAATGTTGCTCCATGTGAACCCTGGCCTAGTTTTGTTACACTACACTAGATAACTTGCTCAGGCATTCATTTTTATTTGTTTGTTTCCTATACTCTCACCAATCCTGGAATATTAATTTGGGTCACCCAAAGTCAAGTCTCCTCGGACTGGTTAAAAATTAGCTGCAGCCCGAAGCATGCGTAAATCCACACGGAGGGAAAGAAGCAGCTGATACAGCAAAATCCACCAAGAAACATGCAGGGAACCATCTGCACTGGAGAACCGTCGTGGTAACAACCTCTCATTCCATGTGTTTATGTTTTATTCATCATTTTGAAAATACTTAGAGAAGTGACAATGATGAGATTCAAAGAATACTGCACAGCCCTTTAAAAAAAAATAAAAAGACATTAATGGCTTTCAGAACTCAACTATTCAAATGAAAATACTACTGGACTATCTCAAGTCAGTTCACATCTTTATTCTTAGATGTGATCTATTCCCCATCTTGTGTCAAAATCTAATTGTGACACCATGAAAAAGTTACAGTTTTCATTGTTCATGTATATTTAAACAATCCACCTAAAATATGTAGTGTTCATTCCTAGCACAGCCTAGCACACCAGGCTGCCATGTCTGTGGTAAGTGTGTTATCATTCCTCAGTATATTAGTTAGGCCCAGACGTTCAATCCCTACATGGTTTAAAAAAAAAAAAAAATGAGGTTTGACCTATAAAGCAGAAAGATAGAAAAGCTCTTGGTGGTGGGGCCAGCTCGAGTGCACAACCCAGAAACTCAGAATAAGCATGGAACACATGCTCTTTAGTTCAAACTCTGTGGAGAGACAGTTCTCTATCTAATTTGAGGGTCTTTTAAGACAAATTTTATTCCTTCTGAAATGACACACCAAATTCCTATTCACCAAATTTATGATTTATGTTTATCTGGGTTTTAAAGACTAGCATTCACGTATATCAATTTGTGAGACATTTTCAAAGATTCCCATTTCAAATGTAGTTACCAATACTCTGTTTTCTTGTTTCTTGTTTAGATGAGAAACAAGAAATATAGCCATTCATTCCATTTGTTTGTTTGTTTGTTTGTTTTTTCCAGTTTTGCATAGCTTCTGTCTGGTAATCTAAACAACTAATCTGAAGACATTATGCAATACAGTCACCATTGTTGAACTGCTATTGATTTGCTGGATAAAATTCTGTATTGTTTCTAATGTTTTTGCTTTTACTACTTTGTACTCATTTTAGATATTAATAAAAAATGAATGATCTCCAGTGATGAGTGGAACAGGTTCCACTTATTTATTCACACATATATTCCTTTCACTTTTCTAATAAAAGCACTTGCTTAGTGACCATCTCTCTGACTTTTGCCTTCCAGCACCATCTAGTTCCTAAGGGGAAGTGATGGACACACACACATATACACACACACACACACACACACACACACACACACACACACATGCACGCATGCATGCATGCACACATACGCCCATGCCATATGTAGACCAGGATCTTTTGATCTGCATCACTGAGTCTGCCCATGAGATAGATGTTATTCTTCTAATCTTAGTAGTGAGGAATGGGGCCCGGCGGGATGGCTCAGTGGTCTAAAGCACCTGCTTGGGAAAGCTTGGGCGGCTTCAGGGACCGCGGTTCAATCCCCAGCACCACATGCTGTGCCAGCCCTGCCCTCGGGGAGGGCTGAGCCGGCCATAAAAATGAGTGAATAAACAAACAAAGGTTCTGAAACAAGAAAAAAATAAATTAAAAAGTAGTGAGGAAACAGGTTTCAACATCTATTTTAAATCTGAATTTGCTTCTACTGATTTCATTCAGTATATTAGAAACTTGATCTACATAAATTCTTCACATTTTTTAGGAAATAAGTTTACCCAGTCACTTTGTGCACCTGCATGTTCTGAAGCCGTCAGGGTACAGCCCTCAAGGCAAGGTAACCTTGGTTCTCTGGACAAGAGCAAGAAGAGCCCGTGAATGTGTCAGCTCCTCTGACATGCAGACACTGGGCACAGCAACACCAGCACTGTCCATCTCCATACCACTCTAGGGGAAATGGAGCCTCAGGAGAGCACACACACAGAGGCCTCTCCAAAGCCTCCTCCTCATTTCCTAGAGTTGATCTGTCATTCTACAGATGGAAAAAGTGAGCAAGGGACAAAAGCAAGATAATATCAAGTAAGGGAAATGTCCATAACCCATGCCAATGGCCTAAGAGTTCCAAGTTATCACAAGTCCATTAACAAACACGGAGTAAAGGACAGGGTGGGAAACAGAAGTCACATGTGAATACCAAAACCATAGCCAACAGGTAATTCCTTTTTTTTTTCAGTTTTGCATGGCTTCTGTCTGGTAATCTGAACAACTAATCTGAAGACAACATTATGCAATGCAGCCACCATTGTACTCATTGTACACTTGCTGGGACTCCTGTCAAAGACATTCCCCAGGAGGAAGGCTGTTTACTCCATGATGCCTTTCACAGTGAGGTCATCTGAGCACAGACATCTGCCTGGCCTCAGGATGCAACAGAAACCATCAACAAGCCGGGCGTTGTGGCTCACGCCTGTAATCCTAGCACTCGGGAGGCTGAGACAGGAGGATTGGTGCGAGTTCGAGACCAGCCTGAGCTACAAAAGTGAGCTCAAGGCCAGCCTCAACTGCATAGCGAGACCCTGTCTCAAAAAGACAAAAAAAAAAAAAAAAACAAGAAACCATCAACAAACTCCCCCACCGCGCAGGTAATGCTACTCACTGTGTGCAGCCTCCTGACGCCGCAGTTCCCAGGTCAGCCGGCTGTGATCGTCCACCACACTGGCTAGCTCTCCTGCAGTTCTAGATCTGAGTGCCCACAGCCTGCCCAGAATGGGCTCCAGCCCTTCTCGCTCTGAGGTCAAGGTGCGAATCTCCTCTGTGAGGTCCTTGGCCATGCAATAATGGCTTCCTACAGCGCAGAGTTGGAGAGGAGGGAAGATGCAAACATGAAGAACTAGTGGCAACACAGACATGTCTGCAGCATAGGAAATGGAGCCCTGCCCTGCACTCAGGCATAGCTCCCTTAACAGCAGAGCCAAGGAAGCCCTACTCTCCTAAAACTGAATCACACCCTTCTTTTTACCACCTTGTTCTTGGCATCTCTATGTAGGGTTGCTACTGGCTGATTCATATTCTGTGAAAAGGGGAATATAAAAATGTCTCATTGGGACCAATGAAAGACACAGGATATCATGCTGGTCAATAACCAAGTGCCAGGGCCGGGGAGATAGCTCTGTGGCACGTGCCTGACTGGCAAGTGCAAGGTCGTGAGTTTGAACCCCAGTCTTGAAAATAAATAAATAAATAAATAAATAAATAAATAACCAAGTGCCAAAGTGGTAGCAGGGTTGAAAGAGAGTGGGCTGTGGAGTCAGGGCAGACCCAAATTAAAATCTTAGGCCTCCTGTTTCTCAAACTGCATGATGTGGAGCAAGGAAATTAGCACACTTAGGACACACAGTTTTATAAAACATGACAGTAATAGTGCCTAAATCATAAGTAGCTATAAGAATATATAAGGATTTCTGTAAAACACTAAGCAAAAATATGACTCGTGGAATGTAACAGAATACAAGGACAATGCACAAAAATCAGTGTCTCACTAAATATTGACAACAAATTATTGGAAGATGATTTTTAAAATACAGTTTGTATTTTAAAACCAAAAGTACTTCTGGGTAAGTTTAAAGAAATATGTGCAAGAGCACTGTAGTGACAACTTTTTTCAAAGCTGACTGAAAGTAAAGATTTAGCTGTCTTTGAGAAGATAAAGTATAAATATACATAAGAAAACTCAATGTTACAAATATTTCAACTTTTGTCAGATTGATTTATTGACTTAATATAATCCCAATCAAAATTTCATGAGGTTCTTTCATAGAAATTTGTCAGTTTATTCTAAAATGTAAAAGAAAATGCAAAGGCCTACATAAACTAAAGCCATCCTTAAATAGTCTCTTTTCAAGGCTGTCATGACCACCAAAAACCAACACAATATAACAACAGCATACAGGACAAATAGATCAATTAAATAAAACAGATATATTTAAAAACTGCATACTCATCTGGTCAAGCTTTTCTCAACAATACAAAGCAAATCAATGAGGAAAAGAAAGTATCTTCAATAAATAGCACTAAAACAACTATGTAAGGAGAACATTGACTTTGGCCCACATCTCAAACCATGCATAAAATATAATTAGAGATGGATTATAGATTTTAGAGCAGTCAAAGCTAAAAATCTGGGGCAAGGAGATAGCTCAGCAGTCTAAACATCTGCCTGTTGAGCACAAGGACCCTATGTTTGATCCCCAGCACCACATCTTGTGCCTGCCCTGCCCCCCATGCACGCTGAGCAAGCAAACAAAACTGGGCATGGTGATACACGCCTGTAATACCAGTGCTGGAGAGGCTGAAAACAAGAGGACCTCTATGAGTTTGAGCTGCATAATGAGACCTTGTACCAAGTAAATAAATAAAAATGAAAAGATTTTTTTTTTAATTTAAAGCTAAAAATATTTGGAAGGAAATATAGGGTAATATCTTACTGATTTTAAAGTAGGCAAAAATATTACAGAGTACAGAACATGCTAACTATGAAAGAAAAAAATTGATACATGGGCCTTCATTAGAATTATAGGCCTGCTCATCAAAAGACATCATACAGAAAGTGAGTACTTAAGTAGTAGACTTGAAGAAAATATTTGCTGCACATACATCTGACAAAGGACTTGAATCTTGTCAGTCAACAATTAAAACGAAAATAATGCCACTGCAGAGCAGGCCAAAGAAGGGACTTAATAGGCATTTTACAAAGTACAATATACAAACAGCCCATAAGCATATGGGAAAGTTTTTTACATCCTCAGTCATCAGCAAAATGCAAATCAAAACCATGAAGATTCTGCTACAAACCCACTGAAAGGCTCAAAGGAGCTAAACTGAAAATGTCAACGTTGAGGGACCCAGGGCTGCCAGAACTCTCACACAGGCCCAACAGAGAATGCTCTGCTGGTCTGCATGAAGTTAACCCTATGTCAGTCCTGTGACCCAGCACATACTTCTAGGTACATACAAGATGAAATGACACATGTAATCAAAAAGACATGCACTCAAAAGGTCACAGTAGCTTTATTCGTGAAAACTTAAATCCGGAGGCAATCTACATGCCCATCCACAGGAAAACACAAAAACGGTGGCAGATCCACACAGTCCAAGACCACTGAGCAGTACAAGGCAACAAGCAATTCTTTCATGCAGCAAAATAGATGTGCCCCCCCCCAAAAAAAAGAATGCAAAAGATCACATGCCTCTAGATTCCACTAACATGACATTCTAAAACAGGCAAAACTGAGCCATGGTAGAAGATTCCAGAACAGTCATCTGGGAAGGAAGGAGAATACCTGGAAGGTTATGTTTCTAAAGTGATAAAAACAGTTCTCATCTTGTTAGGGCCGTTAGCAAGACAGATATTGCCAGGTATGATGGTGCACACCTGTAATCCCAGTGTATGGGAGACTGAGGCAGGAGGATCATCAAGAATTCAAGGTCAAGGTGAACTACATAGTGAGACCCTGTCTCAAAAAAAGTCAAACCAGGATAGGTGTCAAAACTCACAGAGCAGTACTCATAAGACATCCATTTCACTAAGTATACATCATATCATACCTCAGTAAAAAGAAAAAATAGGAAAACTTTAAACATGAAAATTAAAAAAGGAATTAATAAATCTGTCATATCAGCACATGCTCCATTTATAACAGCTATCATTCAGGAAAACTCCACTGTGTTTGTTAAGACTTTACTGCAACTGCAATGACAAAACAAGCATCTTGGTAGCTAAGTTATTCTCCACAGTGCCAACTCTAAGATGTATTTTAATAGTTTAACACTTCTGAAATAAGATGCATCTTAGGGGCAGCAGCCTGGAGGAAGTCAGGATGCACTTGTCACAGTGCACTTGTCATTCTCGGCGCCTGGCTGACCATTGCAAAGCCTCGGTGTTTCAACATAAAAACCATGCCAGAACCACTTCTTGCTGTTGACTGAAAACTTCCTGTGGACATACATTTGTAGAATCAGGATATTACCCGTATTCAAAACTTGACAAATGGGCCAGGCAGGGTGGCACATACCTATAGCCCCAGTGCTTTGGAAGGCTGAGGCAAGAGGATTGCTACTACTACAAGTCCAGCCTGGGCAAAATAGGGGCTTATCAAGAGCCTGTCTCTAAAAATAAAGTTAAAAATAAAGAGCAAAGGACGTAGCTCAGTGCAAAGTGCATCAATCACTGCAACAGCACATTAGTCAACCAGTCTTTGAAGAATGGCATTAGCAGTTTGGTGGACAGACTAACAGAAATCAGCATTCTTGTGGGGAGTTGCACCCCCAGAGGCTCCTAGGACACAGAGAATGACAGTATGTAGGGAGACATCAACTGGAACAACTTCGAGCCTGCAAGTGTTTCAAAAGCCTCTGAATGGGAAGACAAAGATGCTTCAGAAAATACTTCAATCAATTTATTTTCTTTTCTAGTAAAATAAGGCGATTTTTTTAAAGCCTAAATACATCTAACAGAGTTATTTCAGTAAGTATAAGATGAAAACCTTCAGCCATGGAAAGCACTGCGTTATTTAATTGACAGCACTTTTTCTTTCTTTATAGGATACAATATGCTGGCCCTTTCTATGTGCACAGAAATATACTTCCTTATCTCTGTTTTGCAGCTGATAAAACTGAAATCTGGAAAATTCAGTGTCTTGCTGAAGGCCACAGAGCAATAAACAACAGGGCAAGGTTCTCCCTCAAACAAACCTCCAGAACCAGCTCCCCTCTTACATACTGAACTCTGCTGCTTATATCTTATTGCTATATGACAGGCAGATTTCAAACTGATATAAATGTTGAAAACGTCACAGAATATCTGTCCACCTTAAGGGCATGCTGAACACCCAGCACATAATGCTGCTACTGAAATCTATGGCTCCAGAGTCCATGGGGAGGGAGAACTGTCTTTGGAAATGCTGTAAGTCCCTGCGTGCAGCAGCACTCCAAAGAACAAGGTGCTGCCTGCGCTCTGGGAAATGACCACAAAATAAAGGGGAAAAGATGCAGCACAAAGAGTAGGCAAAGGCAGAATGACAGAGTCAGGAAAGATAGCTTGCTCCAGAGGGGAGGCTGAGGCCATTTTCACAAGGGCAGAATGTAAGACTTCTAGATGAAGCAGGAACCCCAGTTAGAAAGTGATAGGCAACAGGAGATGAACTGACAAAGCCAGTAGTGCAGTATCCCAAAGCCTGGTGATTTATGCCCACCTGCGAAACTGTATTGTGAGTAATGCCACAGGATAGCAGCTAGACTTCTGAAAGCTTTCAAGTCTTAAACAGAAGCTCACTAAGCCTCTTTCGGACAGGAGCTGCCTGTTCTAAACAATAACCAGTCGGTAGCTACAGTGAGAAGCCACAGAAAACTCCGAGGAGCCCAGCTTCTTGGGTAGCTGGCAAGAGGACCTGCCCAGATGTATGGTACATGAAGCAGAGTGGCTAGGCCCAGGCTAGTAGCATCAACTCCCATGTCAGCCTGGGCATAGAGAACCCTGACCTCTGTGCTGGCTAATTTGTACAATGTAATAGGCACCAGCTCTGCTCTTGAGACAACAGACAGGACACTTGCACTATGCTATTTCCTCCTGAAAACTGTGCAGAGAAGAAAAGACTCAAAATAGCTGGGGAGAGTGGCATCCATGGAGCAAGTATCCATGAAAAAGCTCTGCTGGAAATATGTCCTCTGAGCCCTGCCGTCCTTCACTACTCTAGAGAACAGACTCCTTACAAAACACCAGAGATAGTTCATTAAAACACAGTCCTTCCCTGTTCCTGAGGTCTAAGGCTTGAGAACATACATGGTGACAGAGTGAACATTTCATTTGTGCAGAATGCGTGAATTTCCAAAGATGGGAACTATCAAAATTTAAGCCATGATAAAATGCTACACAGCCAACTTCATATTTTATAAGCACTCTGACCTCACACTCAAGCCCTGGAGGCAAACCCTGCTCAGCGAGATAGACTCTGCCCGGTTGCTTAACTGGTCAAGAGCTGGCAACAAGACTTCGGCAGAGTGGACTGAGCCTAAAAAAAGCCATGAGCAATCACGACTCCAGTCTCCATAATGCTAATGGGCCACAGGAGGGTGTTCATGTACCCCGTGTGTGGAGGTGCATGTGCCAAGATGGAGTGGCACCTGCAGATGCCACGTCAGTCAGGGCAGGGATGTGGATATCATCATGGCTCTTTGAAAGCACCTGTCAGAAGATCTTATCTGCAAATGATAGGACCAAAGGTCTCAGGTGTGAACTGAAGCCGCAGCTGGTGCTTCCTACTCTGCTTCTTCTTCTCTCCCTTTCCCTCCACACCTGTGCATTTATTCTTCAGCTCTCATACTGAGTAATTCACTCAAAATGTGGATACCAATGTCATAAAGTAAGGGGGTATATGGGGGGAATGAAGCCTGTGGCCCTTTCCCCATCCTGGTCCCCAGAATCTGCTCTGCCTTTCACCTGGGGACAAATCTCACTCACAACCCTGCACCTATAGACATTTCAATGTTACCAAAAATGGAACTTAGTTTGCCTACTCATGCGTGAGGTATACTTTTCTTATGTGTCAGCCGAATTTTACCACAGAGATACATTTCCCAGACCCACCCATTCCATCCCCCTTTTTTGAGATAGTTCTCATTAATTTGCCAGAGCAGGATTCAAATGTGTGATCCTCCTTGGCCTCCTTTGGGATTATAGATGTGTAGCAGTATGCCTAGCTAAATTATATTTCTAGAGCAAAAAAGAAACAAAGTCAGTGCTGACAAAAATCAAACCCCTAAAACACGAGAGTCCTGCATCTGTTAGCCTGCATGATACCAAGTCTTTCCAGTATTTTCAAGCTCAGATGCATACGGTCTCTTACTCTGTTTTCTGCTACTGAGACAAACACCCTATTTTCCATTTCTCCAACCCCCAGGGGCCAGAGGAGGGCATAGTTCAGTCAATGGCTGCCACACCCTTCTCCCTCACTTCTCCCTCCCTCATGGACTAGGACAATTGGCCACACAGTGCGTGCTTGTTGTCCTCCAAGAATACAACAGCCCAGCCGTCAGCTCTAGTGCACTCCCTGGATCTCTCCAATTCAGATATCACTTACCTCAGGGAGAAAGGCAGGGGGACAACACCCAGACATGATTAAGATTAGGGAGGAAAGGAATGGATCCATGAGGATGACTTAATATCCCCAACCTCACTACACTCTAGCAACCTATAATGAACACAGCTAGTCTTCCTCAAGGTTCTCTGGTTTCAGGTCTGCCATTGTTCCCAGAGATGTGGCAACTGTCAATCAAACAGCTCATGTTGCCCTGCCCTCCTCACTGAGTCACCTTGAGAATAGCGGCTGTTCTGGTGCCTTGTGCCCCCAGGGACCAAGCACAGCCCTCCACTTGGACCAATCACAGGCCTACAGCTGCTACATAAGCAACACCCTTGACCTGCATCACAGGTCATATTAAGAGAAGAACTTGCTTCCATGGTCCTATAAGCTGAACTTTAAGGGTTGTATGTCTTTTCAGGATTCTTATGCTGATTAACATGGGCAGAGTGGTTGTCTCCAAAGAAAGCAATAAACATTGGAAGTAGTTAGGCCTGAAGAGTTCTAGAGAGCAGCAGCTAGCAAAGATCTGCAGCACAGACCACACCAGGCAGTGTTGACCTATGACATCTGGGCACAAGCTGACACTGGACAGTGGCAGCTGGTGTCCAGCACAAGTTAGCATCAGATTAAAGTGGCCTCAGCACAGTGACCAGCAGCTGGTTGTGTCAGTCATTAGCATCCAGCATTACTTAGCATCAGAATTGCTAGCAGAGCTATCCTGTCTGAATTGAACAAAAGAACCCTCAAGCAATTAGCTACTATAACAGAATGCCAGAGAGTTGGTGATTTACAAACATACAAGTTGATAGGACTCTGAGCTCTGGAGGATGCCAGTTCTACAAGTAGGCACCACATTTGCTGCAAGCCTCCATGCTGCCTCTTTACCTGATGGAAGGCCAAGCAAGACCACTGGTGCCAGGGAATCAAAGGCAGAACTTATCCTTTCGTCAGAATCCCTGCTGGCAGTAATTGGCCCACCCTTGACATCCATTCTTGATGTGCAGCCCTTGTGGCCTTTCTGCTCTTAATCTGTAATGGAATTTTAGGTTTAGTTTATTTTGTGTTTTCAGTTACAGTCTTGCCAAATGGCTCAGGCTGGTCTTATACTGATGGGCTCTGGACATCCTCTCCTCTCAGCCTCCTGAGTCACTGGGGCCACAGATGTACCCCACTGCACCCATCTGCCATCTCCCAACACTAGGGATTCTGTCTCCAACACATGACTTTGAGGACACATTCAAATCCCAGCACTTAGTTCAATCCCTAGTTCCAGGGGGGAAGGAGAGAACAGCACATGAATAGGCAAGAAAAACCTTACCCTTGTCATTCTGCCTCCCTTTGGTGAGATTCAGCAGCCTGCTGGGGCCTGGGCTGACTCAATAAAGGGCCACTGAGGCAGCAAACAAGACCCTTCCCCATTTGCCTCTGGAATCTCCCTTAGCTGGAATCTCCCCTAGTGGCTGTTTGTTATCACCAAAAGCTCTGAAAGGTCTGCTATCACTGATCTAAGTTGTGGCATTTTTAATGAGGAAAATTAGCCGGGCGTGGTGGCTCACGCCTGTAATCCCAGCACTTGGGAGGCTGAGGCACGAGGATCGTTGTGAGTTCGAGACCAGCCTGGGCTACAAAAGTGAGCTCAAAGCCAGCCTGAACTGCACAGTGAGACCCTGTCTCAAAAAAAAAAAAAAAAATAATAATAATAATAATAATAATAAAATTAATGAGGAAAATGGTGACGAAAGTAAGAAAGGCAGCAAAAGAGATGCCAGGTGTCCCCAGCTACCTGCCATCTAGATTGTGTTCCACCTTCACCTGGACCTTTGCCGGCACTCTGGTTCCTGGGCTACAGCACAGTGGCACCCTGGACCTGGCCCAAGTACCCACACTCACTGCAGTGGACACTTACCCTCTGGCTCCCATGCCCAGGTCTTGGTAATCTGAACCACATACTCCAGGAGCACGTGGTGCTCAGAAGCCACCGAGAAACTTCTTAAATCATTTAATAAGTTCTCTTGGAAGATAATAAGATATGGTTTAAATATAAGACCATTTTATTTTTCGTTGTATCATATGGGTTATATTATAAAGTGAACTTCAAAAGCAATCAGAGAGAATAATACATAACTGAAATAGTTTTCTTGTTTGGTAACTGACATAGTCTATTTAATTTACTTTAAATAAATTACGTAAAAAAGGATATTGTCTCAAAAACTTAAGATGATATGTATATTGGCTGAGTACCAAATATCCACTTAGAAGAAAATGGAAATTTAAAAACATGTTTCAAACTTTTTAAAATCTATTTTCACTGTTTGATGCATAACATTCGTTGATTTTCCTGCTTATTTAGAAAATCACTTTTCTCTGCTTCCTTTTCCTTTCCTTCTCTTTATGCTTTGTCTTCTTCCTTCTCCTTTCCCTCCTCTCTCTCCAACTCTTCATTGCTAGCAGTGTGAAGCAGGGAAGGTGCCCTCCTCACTCGGGTTCTGTAGCCAAGCCTTGCTGGCCTTGTTATCGCTCAGGGTGGTGTGCTCAGCTTGAACCTTCTGTCAGAAAGTTTGCCTCCAAACAATAGAACTCAAGGTCGAGGGCTGGGGGGACTAGTCAGATGGTATAGATTACACATGAGGCCACAGAGGTGCCATAGGGCATCTTCCAGTAGCAAGTTTCCTGAGGGCAAGACTCCTAGTCATGCATCAAACCAACAGGCCTAAGACTGTCCAGCACGGAGAGATTTCCTATTAGGTTGGGTTGCCAGCCACTCTGAGCCTGTGCTCCATTGTGTCTGTTCCACTCTCAGGACAGACAGGCAGCAGGGTAAATTAAGCAAGTAAGACTCTCGGGCACAGTTTTTGAGAGGGAGGCAAGGCTAAGATCAGAACACAGCTCTAAATCCTGCCCTCACCTCAGGGCCACCAGGCAGGTGTCAGGTGGACAGCTCATATGTACACACCAGGTAGCTCCCCATAGGAGAGAGGAGATAGAAATGTGGACCTGTCTGCATTCACCCTGTGCCTGGGAGGGCAGGTACAGTGAAGGGGACAGCCCAGGGCACTGCTGGCTGGAGCCATAGCTCCACCGTTGTGAACATTACAACCACTAGAAATCTATTGTGTCCTTGTGCCCAAGCCAATCCCAGAGACTCCTGTTGAAAGGGCCTGTGTATACCTGTTTTAACTTCCCCAGTGATCCTAACGTGTAATCACAAAGAACCATGAATCTGGAGGCTCCAAGAATTCAGAGCTCCTTAAAAAGCACAGCTATGCACAGGAAGTCCTCTGTAGGGGATGGAAGGCAAAAGAAGCACAAAGATAGCCACACCGCAGCACCCGTGGAAGGTGGCCACACACCCACTAATATCACAGATATGCCCAGCAGACGGCCCCACATGGGTGTCAGGTCCCAAGTGCAGAGCTTAGGGCTTCCTGTCCCGACCATCTCTGAACAACATAGCAACAGTAAGACCCACCTTTGCTGTGCACTTCACCCAAACCAGTCTCTGCTGAACAACGTAAGACTCAAGACAGAAACAGACCAAGACGTGGCTGAGATAAACAGCATCCACTGGATGCCTGCTCCACCTGGAGCAGTAGTTCCAGACTGGTCATTACTTAGAGAATCTGTTGTTCACAACAGTGTTGCCCATGACCTGTTACCACTGCCATGTCCATGCTGCATAAAACCCACCATGGAGGACAGTTCACGGCTTTCCAAATGACCCTTGTCAGTATGTTCATCACTACATGCAAATAGGCGCAGGCAACTCTCCTGATAATCAGCAGTGACCAACCTGTGTGGCATATCTGTGCAGCCTTCTCCTTTTCTTTACCAGTCTCCTAGGTAAGCCCTTGACTTCCGATTCTACACATTCCTTGCCAGGCAAGGCTTCCTAAAATCTGGTCTGGGCCATGTCAGTGCCCCAGACATGAAGCTTGTACCAGGCATGATGGCACATACCTGCAATGCTAGCACTCAGAAGACTGAGGCAAGAGGATTGCTAAGTGTGAGGCCATCCTAGGTTACACAATGAGTTCAAGACCTGAATGACATAGCAAGAGCCTATCTGAAAGAAAAAAAAAAAAAAAAAAGGCTTGCAATGGTGTCTTGATGCTTTATCTTCTGTTGCAACTCAGAAGCTGGATGTCCTGAATGTCCTGGTCCCAATACCATGTGACAAGTTCATGACTGGTAACACTGGTCCTGTGCTTGAGTCTGCACACATTCTTTCTCCATCTGGCCCTGGTATCTCCAGCCCCGCTCTCCTTGGGTCAGTCCCGGAGGAGGAGGAGGAGGAGGAGCAGGAGGAGGAGCAGGAAGAGGAGGAGCTTCACCATCTTCTGTGCCATTTTTAGCATAGGACCTGAAACCAGGCCAGGCATTTAGCAGGTGCCCAGTGATGCTTCCGATAAAATAAATCAATCAGGCCATTTTCTCTAACTAAAAAACTCTGACCATACCTTTAGTTCTCAGACTCCTGCTGGCTCATGTGACACTGTGACCTTCTGGACATGGCCCCAAAACTCTGTGACACACATTCCATGGAGAGAAGCTATCTTCATTCCTTCTCTGTGACTTGGGGCCCCAGATGGAGGCAGCACGAAAGGATTTCTTAAATGCACCCACAAGATTTTTACCATTCCTCCTCTGAGGTGGCACCTGTTTTCCTCTCTTGAGTGTAAGTTGAACTTGGTGACTTCAAATTGCTAGAGCAGAAGTGATCATGTGTGGGTGCTGGAGGTTAAGTCTTGAGGGGCCCTGTTGCTCCTGTCTTGCTTGCCTTTAGTCTGAGCCTTTAGTCTGTGGAACCAGTTAATGTGTTGTGAAGGAACCTGAGGCCTCAGTCACAGACACTGAATGACTGCAGGGGACAGCTCAACCTAGCCCAGCCTGGCATCCCCACACTGCTGCTTGATAGATAGGGCCCTGAGCTGCAACCCTCAGCCTAGTAGCTCTGTGTTCCTGACCTCAGATTCTGTGAAGAGCTAATAAACATCTGCTGCTTCAAGCTATGTTCCTAGGGTGATTTATTAATAGAGATGCACGCCAATGTTTTAGCACAGGCCTTAAGGAATAACAAGTTTCCACTTCCTGCCTCTTGAGATGCTCGGGAAACATAGCAGCCATGATGTAAGGAAGCCAAACAGGCTGTGGAGAAGCCACATGGCACACAGCCAAAAGCCAGACCCCTGCCAGGCACACGTGTGCAACATCTTGAAAATGGATGCTTCGACCTTCACTGAGCCAGCCCCTTTCACCTACCAAGCACTGCCCACATTGCAGACATCTGGGCAAAAGAGAGGGTTGGTGACATTTTCAGCCATTAAGTCTTGAGGTGGTTTATTACTGAGCAACAGGTAGGGCAAACAGGTCTTGGCATCTGGCTGCGGGAAGACACTGAAACAAAACCCTAGGACAGGAGCACTAACTCTGGGACCAGGGGGCAGGAAAAGCCTAACCAATGAATTTCAGAAACTCTATCAGCAAAGCTGAGGAACAACTTGATATGGATGGAGCTCCTGTGCTGGGTCCCAGAAGCCAACCAACATGGAGTGACTCACACTGAAGCCCATAGAACCAAGCTGAAGCCAAGTTGTTCTGACCTCCTAAGAAACTAGGAAAAAAAAGAGAAGCCTAACTCCCATGCAGTCCAGCTTTAACCAACATAGTAAGGAGGGTCCATCTGCTCTAGCCCTTACAAGAAAAACACCTTTCAAAGGGCCAGTCCACTTTTCACCCTGTCTTGCTTTCCTCAACCTATAAAGTCAAATTTCCCTGCTCAACTAATTGGAACACTTATTCTTTCTTTTTTCACAGCATGAAGGGTTGCCTCGTGCTGGAATTGTAAGCAAAGGTCAGCTTGATTTTTAAATTTGTTACAGTTTTGTCTTTTGACAAGCCTAAAAGGAAAGAAAAATCTGACTGAGAGCTGGAGGAAAGAAAAGTCACTTGGTTATCGTCAAAGTTGGAGAAAAAATATTCTAATAAACGTAATCACGCTGCCAAAGAGATTTCCGGGCTGATGACAGAAACTCTTGCTGGCTTTCTGCCACAGCCCGTGACAACATGCAAGGGGAGAGATGAATGAGAGAATAAGTTGTTAACTATAACAGGAGCTAAGGCTCACTAGGTTTGAAAATAAATCGATTTCTATTTCTAGTCTCTGCAGATGGCAAATATTATCAAATTAAGAAAGGGCTTCAGGCCACCGATGGAATCTAGGATGGATCTGTAAATCTGATAGTGACTCACAGATACTTGTGGATAGACAAAAATCCCTCTACGATTCTCTCTAGGACACCCCTAGGAGTGTGACATAGGGCCCCTGGGAATCCCAAGGGCTGTCTTCAGCAAGCCTATAGGGAGTTCCAAGCTCAGAGGGACTTCTCTTGTCCTCATCCCTGTGCCCTTTGTCTGAGCCCAGGATCTGTCAAGCTGAAGGCACTTGAGCAGGGGACAGCAGAGATAGCATCACACACAGAAGATGCAAAACAAAGGAAACAGCCGGTCCCCAGCACAACCCCTAGGGCAGCTACAGAGGGTGAGGCGGCCTGCCAGAGAGCACTGGCAGGAACTGAGGGGCAAGCCAAGCGCTAGCCTGTTAGGGCTGTAATTAGCTCAGCTCTCCTGCACCCCGTTAGGGCTCACTGATTTTCTAGCTGGCCAAAGAACTAAAACAAAACTCAGGCCCGTCTGCAACATAACATCTAAAGAATTCGCCCGCCCTGAGATTCTGTAGATTATTCCCAGTGGAGCAAGGGCTGTTAGTGATGCCTACATCATACCTCTTCCCCCGGGCTTCACTGAGCCTTACCCACCTGTATTCCTGGGGAAGATATATTGATGAAGGAAGGCAAAAACCCTAACTCAAAAGCAAAACTGTACTCAGTCTTCTTTTTTCTTCTCGCCAAATGGAGCCATAATTCCAAGTAAGTGACGTGCAGAGCTGTTAGGACCCAAGTGCTGCACTCCCACCGCGATGCTCTGCGGGTTGTAAATGGCGCGAGAGGCAGCGCCGGGGACCAATTGGCTCGTTAGCTGCCAACATCAGTGTTTAATGATCTGAAGAGCAGAAGCTGCCAATTACTGTATTCCTTCTTAAAACACCATTTAAAACCCATACATATAATTATTATACCTTTCTATTAAAATTTTATGAGTCCTCTGAAGCTGATGGGCTGCTGGTTCACTCGACCTATAAATCTCAGAGACCTCTTTGAGGCTGTCATTCCATAACTGGGTTAAAAATCCATCGATCACACACTGGGGAGCCTGGACTCCAGCCCCTGAGCTGCCGCTGCTCGAGTAACAAGCAGACACAACCAAAAGATATATCCCACGGTGACACTGTCCCCATGTGCCCATTGAGAGCACAGTCTCTCCCCCATCTGCAGCTAATATTAAAATCACATGAAGCAACAAATACAGAGGAATGTCTAAAAACACTATTCAAATGAAAATATAAGTACTGTTTTCAAGGACTTGCGTTTTCAAGCTACTAGCTGTTGGAAAAAATATAGCCGTTAGTAACTGCCCAGCCACAGTGCCCTCAGAAGGTCCCAAATTGTACGACGGAGCTTCCACGGGTGTCCGTCAGTGTGTACCACCTTCCCTTCCTCCCCCGGGGTTAGGCCTAGCCACATCAGTCGTCCACATGGAGCATCCTCAGAGCACAGTGCCGTAAGAGTCCTGGCCCAAGAGTAGCACATGTGCTCTCTAAAGCCCAGGGGAGGTGGAAGCCCAGGGGTCACACGCAGTGGGATCCCAGTGGAAGGCAAAGGTGGCGGTGGGATAGTGGCTGCCGCTATTTAAGCCATCAGCAGTTACCTGATATGGCAAGCATTTTGGCTTCATGCAATGCCAGAAGCTGGGTCTCAAGGTCGCTGACTCTTCTCCTCAGGGTGGTGCAGAGTCTCTCGCCTGTGCTCACCTGCAGGGAGAGACATCCAGGAATCAACACCTACTACGCCAGTCAGTCAGAGCAGCTAGGACAGCAACTGGTGAGTGATTAAGAAAGGCGCTTAAAGACAGCACACATGATATGTGCCTCTCCACGCCTATAACTGTGCGATTCACAATAACTGAGTTCTGGAAACAGCCTAGAAATGCATGAATAAATGGACGGATAAAGAAAGTGTGCTATATATACACAAAAGAATATTATCCAGTCCTAAAGAAGCATGAAATGCTGTCCTTTGCAGCAAAGTGGATAGAACAGGAGACCATCCTTCTAAGCAATATAAGACAGATGCAGAGAGGTAAATGCTGCGAGCTTTCTCTTATACTATGGAAAACTTAACCTGTGAATGTTAAAATGAATAAAATAAAGGAGAAATGATGGGAAACTATGAGGCAGACTCTTAAAGGTGGAGAAGGAAACCAAGAGAAGGGAAAGGTAAGGGACTGGGAGGTAAAGAGATTAGAAATTAATTCAGTTGCATTATATGCAGATACCAGCCTCCCAAAATGAACAACCTTATTCTGTATTGCAAACGGGCACTGATTAAAGAGCATTCGGAGGGACAGCTTAAGAAGCAACCAATGGGGAAAGAAGGAAAAGAAGAAATGTAGGGAGGAAAGGAGATATGGAGGGAGGAAGGGAAGGGAAAAAATAAGGAAAGGGAGAGGAAGCCAGAGGAGCGGAGGAGGAAAGCTGACACTGGTGTCCCCAAGCATGTCCTTGTACCTGTGAACACAGGGCAACACAAACTGCTGTGCCTTCAGTGCAACAGAAAACACCACAGCTGAGATAATTTGGTCACTTCCGCCTTCTGCTTCCCTGGGCCTTTGCTTTCTACTTCTTGCCAGAGAGCAACACCCCTCCTCCCTCACACCCCTGCAGACCGTCAGCTGGGCTGTTTCCTGGGGAGCAAAGCCTTGCCAGTCACAACCCTAAATAGCAGTTCTCCTCCATCCTCCCATTCGAACCCTAAGCCGACATGCCCTTTGCTCATTTCTGTTTTCACATTGCCTCTCTCTGTGGGGACACAAGCACTGTGTGAGCAGGGACTTGGTTCTGTCCCTGGCATACCACAGCGAGCGGTAAATTAAGGTATGGCCTCTGAGATCAAGGTCAGAGCAGCAGGCTAGATTTAATTACTAGAGGATGCTCTCCAGGGAAAGCTGGAGGGCAGATACCCGCCGGCAAGTCAGATTTCAAACGTCGAAGACAGGTTTGCCCATTTTATCATTTATTTTCCCATAACACTGCAAATTTCCCACATTTTTCTTTGCATTTCAAAAATAATAAAAATCATAAATGTGTATCTCTTTTTCCAAATATCTTTATCTTTTATTTTGTTTAAGGCTGAAGCTACATATATTTTTGGTTACATACACTCAGGCTAATGAAGTACATAGAGATATTTCCAATTCAACAAAAGCATAATTTTAATGGGAATAAAAATGTCTTTGGAGATATATTTGGGATGGTCCACAAAGGATGTTACCTAGAAGCATCATTCTTCTTGCCAAAAATTTGAAATTCTGTTCAAACACTAAAATTAACCCATTTGGATTCATGGAGCCCAAGGAAAGCATAAAATTTAATTTCCCCGGAGCAATCCACAGCTTGCGGGATACCAGCAGCTTAAATGTTTTGCTTATCACAGACCAAAGAGAGGTTATTTTTAGAATCAAAGCCAGCCTCACCCAGTGCTGCCTGGAGTCTTCCACTGTTTCTCTTGTGGACCTGCATGTGCTCCTTCCCTCTTTGCTTGTCTAGGAAACCCTCTCTAGACAAAGACACAGTTTGGTGGCCCCTAAGCCACAGCCCACCCCAGTAGGGCTGTATCTGTATACACACATGTCCAGAGCAATTATTTCTGAGACCTTCCCAGTGGACCTACGACCTGTCAGGATGTCAGAACCAGGACTGAAGAGAGAGATGTCCAGGACACCTTCCCCCCAGCAGTCCTGGGCTGACTCTGTGCTCAGGGACAGATGCTTTGCTCCCCATCCCATCTATCTAAAGCTGTCATCAGATGCCTGAAGATATTTCTGTTAATTCTTTAACAACAGCCAGAAGCCTTAGGTCTCATGCAATCTATGTCCAAAGTTTCTGATTTTAGTTAACAGAATCTGTTAATAATAATTGGGCAGTTTCTCCTTTGTTAAGCAAATCGATCCTTCAAGCTGTCACTATTAATAGGAAACAACCTTCTTAAATCTTTTATTAAATTATAAGACACATTTTCAAGGCCCTGCTAGATGTAATCTAATATCTTCTGTTTCTTCCATCTCATTTATGCCTTAGTTACCATGGGCTTGGATAAGCCAGGAGAGTTGAAGAAAGGTACCAAGTATCTCAGTATCTCTCTCTCTCTCTCTCTCTCTCTCTCTCTCTCTCTCTCTCTCTCTCAGAGAATGGCAGGGGTGTGTGTGTGTGTGTGTGATAAGTACTCACCCTAGTGAGTCTGGTTGAGAGCAGAGAAGAGGTGTTGGTGCAACTATGTAACTGGCAGATTTTCTTTGTTCCCTTTGGGCTTGTTCCAATGTGAGCACACCCACAGGCCCACTACACCCATGTACACACTTCAGGAAATTTGTCTCTCCCTATTTACAAATAAAATTAGACCCCAAGGACCTCATTATCAAATAGAGATTTTACATTTACATTTTAAAATCTAAGACATGAGCTGCTTAATTTTGCAGAAAAGCAAAGTAATGATAAGTTTGGTTCAGGCATGTTAGAGATGGGGTGGGTGGTGATTTGAATGTTCATGACTGCACCAAAATTTGCATGTTGAAATACTTAGCATCAGTGAGACAGGCTAAGAAGAAGGGGGCTGGGAGCAGGTGAGCCACGAGGGTGGAACTTCATCATGGGCCAGTGTCCTGACAAAAGGACACAGAGAGCTCTGCCCCTTCCCACCATGTAAGAATACAGCAAGAAATTGGCCACCCATGGCCCAGAAGAGGCACCCCTCTGGCACCTAGCTATGCTGTTCCCTGACCACATCTTTTTAGCTGTGAGAGCTACGAGAAATGATGAGAATAAAGCCACTGACCTGGGGTACTTTGCTATGGAGAGACAAGTAGACTAAGACAGTAGGAGTATCTTGGTGTTAACCCAAGGTGTTAAGAAAAGCTAAAGGGGTCATGGGATGGACCTCATCTTCCTTCTGACTTTGAAGGATCATCAAAGAAGCTTCCAGAGACACAGGCCAAGCTCCAAGCCTTCCTGGGCGCCTGGCCCTGGCATCATCTTACAGACACCACCCGCCCCTGTCTCTAAGACTTCTTTATCCAAATATTACCCATCAGTCCTGCTGCTAGGTGGCTACCCACTGCATCCCCAGTCTTTACTTGGAAACAAAGTAGGTCAGAAGTGAGGCAAGGACCACAGTGACTGTGGACATGCCTGCTAACAATGCATCCTGATTACAGCTAGCTGTAGAAATTACAAGGCCTTTGGCATAATTCCTCATCCAGGATCCAAGGTTCTACTTCCTTGGCCATGAGAATTAAAGGATATTTGTCCCTGGCCAGGGGCTCTCTGCTCACCAACCATTCTGTATCTTAACCATCTTCGAAAGAACCTCCAGTTTATGATGCCTATGCTGATGGGATGCTATGATGCCTATGGTGAGGGATTCAGGACCAGCTCTTAGGGTTAGGGCTAAGGCTAGGGGACCATAGCACCTGGCAATAACTCAGAGCAATTGATGCTACCACCTATCCATCAACGACTCAGGCAGGCATGACCGTAGGGGACAGGCTTTGTAAACTGTGGTTATCCCAACCCACCAGGATAAGGACTCTTCAATCTAAGTGATGGTGCTGTCAGGGAATGTTGAGGGAGTCTTCCTTACACACACCAAGGCCTTGCTACAGACATAAATGGCAAATAAGAAAACAAAATGACTATTAAGCCAAATGAATTTTTTTAAAAAACTCCCAAATATTTATCTCCTATAGCATTTCTATTTGTAAAGGATCTAAACAATGCCCTTGAAAGAGGAATAGTAATTAACTTTTTTTTTTTCATATTTAGTACAGGGTCTACAGGATCTCACTATGTAGATTAGACTCCCTTAATCACTGTCTCAGTGTGCCCTGGGGGCGGGACCAGCACAGCACACTAGGGACTGAGCCCCGGCTCTGCCTAAGCAGGCATTTAGTTCACTGAGCTATCTGGCTGGCCAAGTAATTAACTTTGCATAGTATTCCTTTCTGGAGGCATTTCTAAGCAAGGCATTTGATGTACACATCAGCAGTCCTGCCCTATGTCTGAGTGGCGACCCCTTACAAGGCTAAGGTCAGGCTGGTCCGTGCTGGACAAGCATAGGCCAGGACCTCCATGCAGACAGCAGCCCCCTCACCAGGCTCCCTGGCTCATTACAATACCTATGAAATGGAAAAGGCCCCCCTTTCTTCCTGAGCTCGAGCAGCCTATCATCTAGACATTAACCTCATAGCCTTCTGTGGAAAATAGGAATATAAAGGTACTTACTTTGGCAGTGATTTCTTTAAGTGACAAGTTCAGGACTTTTATTCTTTCTTGAAGGCTAGAAGAGTTAAAAAGAGGACAATGATCTTTTTGTTAACCACAGGTAGACAACTACACATACAGGACGGTAAGTCAGTGACCCTTCCATCACCTAGGAGTTGAAGAGGAGCAGTAGGGAAGTGAGGAAGCCTTAACATCCGTCACTGGGAAGCAGACCTTTCCTCCCTGGGGTTTTACCTCCGCTGCTGTTACAGTCAGTCATCATTCCCAGAGTACGCATCACCTGATGATAAGAGGACCCAGGAGTGCTCCCAGCAGCAAAAGATTTAGATCTGCATTTCTACAACCACCTTGGAAGCACAGGTTACACAGGAAGCAGATATCTATGTGGGTTCACCATCCATGCAACAAACATGTGCCAAGAGCTCTCCACATCCAGCATCGCCAAGAGCACGTGTATAAAGCGGGTATGACAACCTTGCTCTCTGGGCCCTTGCTCTGCTTCTTTTCTCCTCAGTACTTTTGCCTTCTCGTGCTTGTGTATTCATGCGCTATCTCACCCCACCCCTGAACACAAGTCACACGTGGGCATCAGGGACCTGCTATGTGCTCTCACGCAGCCCCATCACTGGAAACAGTCCCTGGAGCCTGCTAGGGAGCATTCGGCCATATCTGTAGTATGTGTGGGTCAACAAAAGCCAAGGTTCATATCTTATTCTCAAGGCTGTTTCTTAGGGGAAAGAAAAAAACACATGCAGGTAATCAACCATAATATGAAGCAAGGTGACAAAACCACTTCAATGAGAAGAGAAGCCTGGTGCTAGGACCTCCCCGCCACAACTAAAGCTGCCTTGGGCAGAATACAGACAATGTAGACAACAGCTTAGGAGCAATTTAGAAATGACGGGTGCTTGTTTCAGCAACACATATACTAAAATTACAAATGAAGGGACAGGAAGCAAAAGTTACTGGAAGACACAGAAAGTGAGCTAGGGCTCAGTGAAGAAAGGAATGAGAATGAGACTGCAGGGGAAGATGGATCTAGGATCCAAGTGATTCACAGGTGAGCTGTGGGAGAATTCAAGGGGGGGCAATTACTTGTGACACTGTGGGAGGGAGGAAAGGAGAAACGGAAGGGAGGGAAGGCCTGATGGTACCTGGCTTGCTTGTTTAGGAAAAGAGGATCAAAATAAATATGCTTAGAATGTTTACAATACTATTCAACATGCTCAGAACAGTTTCAATGAAAGTAATTGTTAAAGGGTGATCAGAACAAGTTCTCAGTATTATGTGCCAGGCTTAGGAGATTTGAGCTTTCTCCTTCTGACAACAGGAAATCATTCTGATTTCAAGCAGGAGAACAATATGAAAGAGAATTTGGGGGGGGGGAAGTAACTCAGCAGCACTATGAAGGACAGTTCAGAGAAAGAAAATCGAGTGTGACAAAGCCAGCAGGTACCCCATCAGGAAGCCATCATGGGGTGTGGGAGCCTATGAGGTATTAGAGATGGAAAGAAAGGGACAAAGGGCTTGGAAGAGAAGCTGCAGAGCAATGACGGCTTCTGATCCAGAGTCTCCTCTTAATCATTCAGGACTCATTAGTTCTTCTGTATCTGAGGGGCCACTGGCATCGAGAACCTGTGCTGTAATATCCTATAACTCAGAGTTGTCCCAAATTTCCTGGTCAAGGAGGTTAGGGGACCTCAGAGGAAAGGGATGAATGAACTGCAGTGCGTCTAAGGAGAGTCACCCAGAGAAAAACATTCTCTCAGGCTTTCACAGAAAGCAAAATGGCCAAGCAATGGCCGTGACTCGTCCCTAAGGCTGACACTAACAACAGTTCTACAAAG
>PVJA010014003.1:0-48343 GCA_004027025.1 Myocastor coypus
GGTTCGAACTCACGACCTTGCACTTGCCCAGCAGGCACTTGTGCCTCGGAGCTATCTCCCCAGCCCCGCCAAAACCATATTCTTCACAGGCTACAATTATGTATTTCCTTGAATTTCCAAATATCTGTGTCAAAATTGTGTAACTGCTTAAAAAAAAAAGAATTTGGGAACACAATTCCACTCTCATAACTTCAAAAATATTTACCTATGAGTCAAGCTAACCAAGGAGGTGAAAGTTTTATGCCATGAAAATTCAAAGGAGAGAAGAAATGAAAAATGAAGGCATTAGAAAATGGAAAACCCTTATATTGTTGAAGTAGTCATATCATTAAAAGTGAGCTACAAATGTAATGTATTTCTCCATCCAAATACCAATGCCATTCTTCATAGGACCAAAAGAAGCAATAGTAAGATCATATGCAGGGCCTGGCAGGATGGCTCAGTGGCCTAAAGCGCCTGCTCTGGAAAGCTTGGGTGGCTTCAGGGACGACGGTTCGATCCCCAGCACCACATGCTGAGCCAGCCCTGCCCTCAGGGCGGGCTGAGTCGGCCATAAAAATGAGTGAATAAACAAAGGTTCTGAAACAAGAAAAGAAAAAAAAAGAAAAAGATCATATGCAAACACAAAAGAGGAAGAATATCCAATGAAATCTTTACGAAAAAGATAAGGCTAGAATCATTACAATACCTGATTACACGTTATATTACAAAGTCATGTTAAAAATCACATACTGTTATTCCAGAAATGACATGCGGACCAATGGAACATAAAAGAGAACACAAAAACATACCCACACAACTGCCGCCTGAGTTTGACAAAGGGACCAAAGAAAACATTGTATCACAGATGACATATTTAACAAATGGTGCCCAGAAAATTGCATATCCCTATGTAGACTACTGAAACTATGTCTTATCTCTCATCTGGTTTGAAAATCTATTTATAATGGATCAAATGCCTAAACTTTGAACTTCAAAGCATTTAGGGGAAACATTTGAAGCCATAGTTGCAGGAAAGAACTTCCTGAATAGGACTCCCATAGCATAAGAAATGATGGCAAGAATGAACAAATGGGATGATATCCAATTACAGTTTCTTCACAGCAAAGGAAACAATCAATAGCATGAAAAAGCAGTCTAGATGATGGTACAAAAACCTTTCCGGCTACTCTGCTAACAGAACATTAATGTTCAGGTTGGATGAATAACCCTAAAAGCTTAATACCAAGATTCTAAATAGTCCAAACAATAAACAGATAAGGGAATTGAAGAAATACTTCTTAAAAGAAGAGATTAAAAAAAGGAAGAAGAAATACAAATGGCTAATAAGTACATGAGGAAATGTTTAGCTATTTAGGTTACTTCAAATCAAAAATAGTTTGAAATTTTATCTCACTTTATCTCTTATGAAATATTCTTTCATAAGAATATAAAAAACAAACAAATATGAGGGTTGGATGGGGAAAAGGACTCATATTCTCAGGAGTAATATCAGTACCTTCATTATGGAAATAAGTATGGAGGCTCTTTTTAAAACTGAAAATAGAACTAGTATTTGACACAAATATACTAACAGTCCTTGTTATATGCTAAAAGAATTAAAGTCAGCATGCAATTATCATAATGACTAAATATCCGTACTTTTGCAGCATAATTTACAATAGCCAAGATATGGAGCAGCCTGTGTGCCCAATGATGAATGACTAGAAAAGATAACTATATGGACTATTACTCAACCATGAAGAATGACATTATGTCATTTGCAGAAAATAGATGGAAAAAACCAGATTGAGAAAGACAAATATCATATGTTTTGCCTTTTATATGGATTCTAAAACAAAATAAAAGGCCCAAAAGTGAGAAAGGAGAAAGGATATTCAAAAGGAAGGAAATCAGGGAGAAGGGATGAAGAGGAAGTTGATGGTCACAAGGATTATGTAGAATTTGCTATATTCATACATAAAATACCAAACCAAAAGCCAGTGTTTTATAAAATTAACAGGGGCTAGGGGCAATTAAAATAATTGCAACCTGTTTCTTGAGGTGATTTCCCAGGGTGTACATCTCCATATGTATTTGTCTGCTCTAGTCCCTCATCACCCTACTTCTTCATGCCACCTCCTCATAACCAATGCCCAAATTTGTCTGATGCCATTGAGGCAAATCACTGTGAAGAACTCCTACTCATGTTTCCAGCCCTCCACAACTTTGCTTTGTCTCTACCCGGTATCTATCATCACCCTGCTGAGGAAAACTCATCTTCTCCCTATTGTCAATCTGTCCTCTTCTAGGTGACATTTTCCTAGGTTACATTTATGTACCAGTATTAGCACTTTGCTGGCTTTTTAAAATCCTGTGTTACTGTGCCCCATTTCATTAATCTCTATAAATCCCTTCCCTTTTAAAATAACTACATTTCCCCTATTACCTGAAATTATTTCTAATCTAAGTATGTTTTCTTTAGCAGCAATGTACCATTTTCTGGAGTCCTTATTATATTACATTGCTTGATTGTAGTTCATTCTTTTTGGCAATTATTTGTTGATCAACCCTATGAGACAAACTGTTCTAGGATATGGGGAAGATGAAGACACATCAGGTGAAGTTCCAATTCTTAGAGATTATCCCAATCTATCCAGCAGAAAAATGAGTAGTTTCAAAATTATATGCAGTGATAGAAATATGCAGAGGGAAATGTTGAGAATTAGTAATAGGATTATGACAAACAATAAGCCTAGTCCATCTCTTAGAGGAGATGACTGCCTTTCTGTGGAGGATTAATTATAACTTAAGCAGGTGAGAGAAAATGAGAGAGAAAACATCATTGAACTGTGGAATCTCTAGGCATGGAGATTATTAGAGTCAAGAGCAATGTCTTCTATTGACTGAGTGATAATGGAATTCATGGTTGCATCTATCCACCTATGTTTTATGGTGATTTTTGTTAGTTACTTTGCATGAAGAGGTGACTCATACCAATAGTACAAATAAGATAATTCCATCTGAGGGATGCTGCTGATTAATCTTATTAGATCCAGGAGTAGAGTTTAATAGCCATTGATGCTCTTGCTTTACAAGCACTTTCAGTAAAAAGGCCATATTTTAACTAAATTTCATTTTTCAATCTCTGGTTTTAATCTTTGAAATAATGCTTGACTATTAGCTCTCTACAGTACACCATTTAATTTCTTGGGAAAAATGGAGACATTTGAGTAAGTGTCTTTTTAATCCTATTGGATTTTTTTTACTGAAATTTTTTTTGCAATATCATGAGATTGTAATCATACAAATTATGGAACTTTATGTTGCCATGCAATTAAAAGAATCATGGCAGGTAGACAACAGTCAATTATCCCTATTTCTATTTCCGGCAAAAGCAGGTCCAAACTTACACTCATGCTTCCAGACTTATCAAGAGCCAGGCACACAACTCTTTCACTGATCTTCAGCAAGGAGAAGGTAGGTGGAGGAGGTTCTGTCGCCATTGCTGTGGTGTTCTTAAAGTCCTCAGACTCTCTGATTACCTCCCATGCACTTCTGAAACTGCACTTTATGTTTTGTAGACTTTGAGGTTCTTTGTTATGATTTTTTTCATTGCAGAATTCAACAACCTAGAAAATTGATAAAAAAGGAAAAGTTTTACTGTACCATTCTTTAAAATACTTTATTATAAATCTGAAAAATTAAAGTATGTCCTATAAGTATGCTTTAATGAGTGAATGAAATATGATTAATGAGAAATAGTATTACACTAGAGGAAATAGCAAAATGATAACAGTAATCAACATTAATTGAGTCCCTACAATGTCTCACACAGTGAGGTTAAGGAATTTTATATTAGTAAATTTATATTAGTAAATTTAATCCACATTTTCAAGTCAGGCATGTTGAGGATACAGGGTGTGACACTATGACTACAGTACATGCCTAGCATGTGCAAGACCCTGGATTTAATCAACAGCACAAGAAGATAAAATAAAATAAAAAATAAAATTCGATATGTCCTTTGATTATAAACTCTTGGGCAAGCATTGGCATACTTACAGAATCAATACTTTGCATGAACATTATGGAAGTCTTTTCTGTTTGAGCTTTATTGGGGAAGAACTGACAGCCTTTTTCATATAATTTTGTAGTAGGATCAATTCTACATGCTCTAGTTACACAGCTACCTCCTTGACATGTATAAACGCTGTTTGTCCCAGTGATTCGGGTGGAACACCTGAAAATATGTGACAGTTATTCTTTGAAGCAATGTAGTTTTTAACATTTAAAAAACTTAAATGGTTCGATTTATGTTGATGTTTGTACCAAGATGTTTCATTTATGTGTTTCTCATACTTCCTATGCGCATTACAAATTTTAAGAGTTCCAGTCAAACCAATTACTTGTTTTTCAAGACATTGAACTGGAAATATTTAGGTGATATGGATGACTGAGTTCATGGATCTAATTAAAGCCACCAGGCTCTTGCTCACGCACCTCTCCTGCTGGCCTTCTGTTGGTGAGCGTGCTGCAGGCACCCAGATGAGGGAACATGTGAGACCATTTTCTATTCATACTCCCTCAGCTTGATGTTCTCTGCAGACCTCTCAAACTGACTTCTCCCATGTAAGTGGGACAATGCAGAGCTATGAGTATTAGATTATTTAGGAAATTCTTATCCAAAAGTACACGTGTCAGGAAACAAAGTGTGAGGTGCTGTCAGCAAAGGTAGTGGAATTAAGAACGATGGAAGGGGTTTAAACATATGCTCATATGGAATTGGCAACAGATTGCCATGTTTGCAGCAGCTCTGCAGGGATGTGACGGTGCCTCATCTTTCCATAGATTTTCATCTGAAAGACACATAGTCATGATTAGATTTAACTGGGTCAGTTAAGGAGTCTCCTAAACAGGACTATGCTTCTATTCCCCCAAACTTAATTAATGTAATGGTGCCACCTGTGTGATAACTCATGATGAGTGTACATAATACAGTGTAGGCTAGAAAAAGCTATTCGGAGGGACATGACATAAACACCTGTAATCAATTAAATACTTTTCAAAATATTCTACTAAAAGCTGCTGGAATAGAGCTGAGAAAGGGTCTTCAATGAAATGGATGAAACGGTGTTTTTTCAGTTTGCATATTATTGGCAGTTCTTTCACCCCAACAGGCCATAACATCAAGAGGCTGATGCTGTCTCATTTGAAATGGATCTGCCAAATGCTTTGCTCTCTCCATCTCAGACAGTGTATTCTTAATTATGTTTTTAGACTGATATTTTCATGTAACTCCAATGAGTTCCTAGTGGCTCCCTAAAGCAGCTTGATCATTGAGCTTTTTTTTTGTTTGTTTTTTCATGATGTAATGCCATCTTCTCCCAGGGTCTGGTGAAGTCCATCTACAAGGTGTCTATATTCAGTCAAAGTGAGTCCTAGCAGCTGTGGCAGGCAAATATGAAATATGTCAAGTTGTTAACAAATGCTTCCCCCTGCAGTTTTGTGTATTTTCAATGGACAACCAACTACATTAAGATAAATTTACTATAAAAAAGTGACTTTGTGATTTTGCATCTATCATCTGTATTGAGGCATAAATGATTGAAATTTGTAATAAACCAGAGTAAAATGAATGAAATCAATGAAAACTCTGATGTTATCTAAGAAAGTGTAAGCAGCCTTGCCTTGTGGCTTCAATTTTCTTTGACTTGGCGATGTAGAAAGGCTGATCTTCATTGTACTCATCAAACACTCCCCAGCGGAGGTGGGCCCACTCGTGCACGAGCAGCCTCCCTGTGGGGAAACATTTAAAAATCATAGCCACAATTCAGCTGACAAACTGTATAACTTAAAAATTTTATAAGAATCTTTTCTTTATAAAAATCTTTACATTTAGATTTTC
The DNA here is from genome assembly GCA_004027025.1 of Myocastor coypus. Taxonomy (NCBI): domain Eukaryota; kingdom Metazoa; phylum Chordata; class Mammalia; order Rodentia; family Myocastoridae; genus Myocastor; species Myocastor coypus. Next base: position 5,888 of record PVJA010014003.1, read on the forward strand.
CATGACCCCTCATATGTATATTTTTGTTTAAAATAGGAGCCTATTGATTAAATAACATTATATAGTTACTTCATGCATTATGATTTTTATTCTACAGCATATAAAATGAGATTATGATCAGAATTGGGCTTCTGTTCTTGAAGATTAAAAGGCCTTAAATATTACAATGGTTCTAGAAACATGCACCCTATCAGCAACATATTCAGATAAATAGTAGTTCTATTGTTTTAATTTATTTAGGAAAAAAATTTTCAAAATGTTCCTAGCAAGGTTGAGAATTAAAAAAAAATGAGAAACAGCATTTTGACTATATAGCCTTTTGGGAATTGAAAAGTGATTTATTATGTTACATGTAGCATTATTTATATAAAACAGTATTTTCAACATTAAAGGAAATATGAAGTATTAAAAATAAAGATGCATACAATACAAAGCATTGTTTAGCAGGGAGATGTTTTCAGAAAAGGAGTTAGGATAAATTACTTTTTCACAAAGATTTCCAGACAATGGGACAATAAAACTGAAACTACAGCTTAAGACATAAAAAAATAAACCAAACTTTTGTTTTACTCACGTTAGGAAAAACTTCAGAGGAATTGGAAATGGAGAGAGAGAGTGTAGAAATAGTTGGTTCTGTCACAATGTGTGTTTCTCTACCTCAAATAATGCGTACGGGAGATGACCATAGAGGAGAAAGTAATAGGGGAGAAAGTCAAGGTTCACCTGTAGATGCTTCCTGCCCAGAATGTGCCCCAGTGCAGGGGCAGCAGCACCCCCAGAAGCTTGTGGAAGTGTAGTCTCAAGTCCCACTTGAGAGCTACTGATTGAGAGTCTACATCATAACAAGCTCCCTAAGTTATTCTTTTACCCATTGCACTTCATAATTAGTGGCAGAGTTTTTCAATAAACAAAGCCAGTTTAATGACAGTGGGACAGCAGCCTTTACCACAGGAGGGTAAAGTCATGTCAGCTGCTGCAACAGGAATCAGCTGATTTGAGGAAAATGCAAAATTACCACCCCTGCTGCTCCCTTCCTAGATAGCTGTTCTCAGGCGTGCTCCCCTTAGCAACCTTGCCTCCCAGGCTCCCCTGAAAAGCAGACCCTCTGCCCTAGAATTCTGTTCCTATCCAATCAGTGCCCCATTTCTTATTCTGAGTCTGGTAGCATCCGTGTCTCTCTCTCTCTCTCTCTCTCTCTCTCTCTGGGTGTGTGTGTGTGTGTGTGTGTGTGCACTTTAAGATCAGCTCTGGCAGACTTCAGCCATACAGAGTTGCTGCTTGACTCTTCCAAATGATCTTTTAGGGACCTATTCTCACTGTTGTTATAATTTTTACAAAATTGCATACATTTTGAGGGCTTTCACCATCTAATTTTTGCAAAGGTGTGGCTTTTAAGGCCACGGTTTCAAATGTGAGATTTGCAAGCACCTATATCACCTGGTGGAATATAGACTTGTCTAAGAAGAAGGGGAAGGCCTGTCTGGAATGAGTGAAAAAGGATCAGGAGCCAGATGAAAGCAATGGGCTTAAAAGCTAGGAACAGTTCTCTTACAGCTGAGTTACTAGATAGAGACTGGTTGAGTCATTAAATACTGGAGGCTTAGCAAGTTAAATCAGTGCTGAGTGTAAGAATAGTGGGGGAATTGAACTATTTGTACTCTTGGCTAGATATTTTAAGTAGAAAGGACAGCGAGGAGGGTAGGCAGTTTATGGGAGGGGCCAGGAAGATAGCTCAATGGAATAAGCACTTGCCTGGCAAGTGCAGGGTCCTGAGTTCAATCTCAGGTTACACAAAAAACAAAAAACAAACAAACAAAAACAAAAAAAAACCTCAAAGGATTATCAGGCTACAGAGAACAAAACTGGCAAGGATAAGATGTACAGGACAGCTAAGATGGGGATGGGAAGGGATATGGTCTTGCTAAGTTGGCATGAGGAGCTAGTCTGGGTAATGCTGATGCAGCTGGGTGAGCTTTGGAGAGATAAGAGGAAGAACAAATGTTCGTTTATCAGGCATTAGGAGGGTAGAGATGGTTCTGAGAAGTATAGTCACTTTTACTGAAAATAATATATGAATTGGGCATCCTTTCAATTATTTGTCTTTTTAAAATAACATGCCTTTACTTTTAGAAAATAACCTTCATGTTAGGTTGAAGTAGTTGAAATGGTGGTTTGATTAGGTTCAAATAATAAATTAGAGATGATTTTCTTTTCTACCACAAAATTTACATACCTCTATCAACAACTTACAGTCTACAAATATTTTCTCTTGGCTAGTGAGTGGTAATGCAGCTGTTTTGCAATGTTCTAGGCACTTGAAATCTATGGAGCTGGCATTTGAATAATTAATATCCAGTTGTAGAGATCTCAAAAATCAAATCTAAAAAAGATGTCTTGAAATGCCATATTAATGTGCTGAGCTGTAAAAGGCTCAAGTCAACAACTTCTGACCATTGCCAGTTGGGCTGATAACTCACTACTATTATGGACTATCAGTCTATATTGGGTTATTTTGCTTAATTCAAGTAACTACACTATTTGAACTGGCAATATGAAAAGGTCCTTTAAAGACTTCTCCAAATACAACTTCTCTAACAGCAATGGAACACCCATGTCTGACAAAACAAAACAAAAAAAAGGGGGATATAAATAAAGGATCATTTTGTAGTGAAAAATATATGTATATACAAAATAGTTCAGATAGATATACAGCTACTTTCTCTTAGTTCAATGAGAAGAAAGGTTTGTACTAATATTGTCTGATAAGAAATCATGTCTGCATCTTGTACTCTGAATAACTACTATGAAGACAACCATATGCAATGTATTAATTATTGTAACTTCATAGTAACCTGTTTTGAAATTCCTTCATTACTGTTTTTTTTCTCATTAAACAATAAAAAAATTTAAAAAACACAAAAGAAAACACCTCTATCCCCAAATCTGGATGAGAAAAATTATCTAAAATCCATAATTTCTAAACATTATTACAAGTCTGAATCCTAAACTGAAAAAAAGATGTCTTGAGAAAATATTCCCACACTTTGTGTAAATTTCTAAAGACTGTATTGCTCAGTGCAGTAAGGGTATTTACATGGATTATCTAGTTCAACCCATTGTCAATTGTAGAGGGTTGTTTATTCACATTTAATTGGGAATTAGCTTTGGTAAAGATCACTTGTTTAGTTCCTATAAAGCTAATATACAGTAGAGAAATGATTTTAATCTAGGGCCTCTGGATCCACAGTCTTCTCACTTAACCAGGGAACAGACGTGCTTGATAAATATTAGAGTTTTGACCCAATTTCCTACCTGTTGGCCCATATTCATTTTGTTTTTTGCCCAGAACAATGTCAGGGGTGAAGTAAATGTACTCTGCTTTGGCTCCACACTCTGTGAACTGCCTGGTGTATGCTTCGTCTAGGCCTTGTTGGACCGGTGGTGCAACTATCACATCAGCCTGGGGATGTTGGAAGAGATGGTTAGACATCAAGAACAGGAAGGAGAATGTTTAGTTGGAATGAATCTGAAACAGCACATCTGTGGCCACACTAGGGAGCATGTGACAGTTTTCCTTTGTGTTAGAGAAGGCTGTGGCACTTACGTGTTTGTAGCTCTCATGTTTTGGCCTCGTATATTGAGAATTATTTCTCTCCCAAGTCTCAGGAATCAATATAGACACAGTCTTGAAAAAAAATCTTTTTTCTGTGGCTTCAAAGAGGTAAGTAGATGCTTCGGTCACCATGGCCTGTTATGAGAGTGAAAGTGTGTGTGAGGACAGCTCAGTGAGGGTGGACTAAGACAGCAGTGGTCATCTCAGGCCTTTCCCACCTTCAGTTGTTAATTCAAGAGCAACTGACTTCTGATGACCCTCTCTACCCATAGTAGGAGCTCTACCACCTGTCAAGCCTGCATTATCATGCAGCTTTTGCAACGAAAACTTCTATAGTTTTCAGCCCTCTTCTATCAAAAGACCACTGCTCCTGGATGGTGTGTACAGGAGCTGGAGAATACGAATATGGACTTTGGAGCCATTTACTTGTTTTCAATAACAGTGTTAGCACGTTCGGCATAGCAGATACTACTTGAGCTTCCTTACCTCTTAGTGAGCACTGCTAGACTACTTATCTTTGTGCTGACATTTGGAGGAATGACTTAGAAAATATTCTGCAGATATGGTTTAAAACTGATAAAAGTTCTTATCTAAAATATCCAAATACAGAGCAGCTTTAGCTGATGCAAACTGAGAAAAACATTCAGTAGCAATGGGTAGCAGAGGTTTTTGGTTTTTCTTTTTCTTAGTCACTCTTAGGAGAAGCAGCTAGTTCAGGTACCTGGTGGGTGGAATTATGGAGAAGTTCATAGACATGGTAAAATTTTGATCATAGAACTGTTACTATCCCACCAAGCTGAAAATAAATTATGAACCTAAAATTAGCATGATTAATAGGAAATTGCCTCTCCTTAGAATTTACTCTCTGGAGGAAAAAAAAAAAAAAAAAAAAAAAAAGATTGGTGAAAGGCCCTTAGCACAACTTGCTCTATGGCTTAACTGCACTAATTGAGAAGATAGATGACAGTGCCATCCTCTTCATCTTACTGGTTCATCCCAGTCTACAGTGTTGTTTCCTAGGGTCAGGCTCCTATCATAAGCCCACAGCATAACCCTTCTGTAGGAATTCCATGCTGCCTTCCTGGTCTCTTTCTTATTATTACTTTTAACTACTTTTAATAAGAAATAGGGGCTGGGGAGATAGCTCTGTGGCACAAGTGCATGCCTGGCAAGTGCAAGGTCGTGAGTTCAAACCCTGGACCAGAAAAAAAAAAAAAAAAAAAAAAAAAAAAAAAAAAAAAAAAAAAAAAAAAGAAAGAAAGAAAGAAATAACAATGTGACAGTTTCAAAACACGAGTAGTACATTCCCAATAATTGATACAATGTATATTGTTGTCCTTATAGTAGTTATACAGAGCACAGGGTGTAGACATGACATTATTACTGCAAAAAATTCTTGTCTTTGAACGAAGAGAAAGTAGTTGTATACATAGTGCAATGTTCCATAACCACAGTGGGCTATTGGCAAAACTGGCAGTGTTGGAAGCTGTTGATTTAAGCCTTTTATAGCTTAGCATGTTAATCTAGTTTTACATTTTATGCCTCGTGGTTAAACTTTTCTGCTGGGTAGTTAAGGGCAAGTTAAAGCAAGAACTGTATAACAAAACATGTAACTTTTGTATCTCCCAAGGTTCATCAAATCCCCTCAGAATTTACTTTGAAACCGCATACAGTGCTTTGTAGAACTGTTGTCAGTGTCAGCCGCCTGGATGAGTCTGTGAAAGCCTGAGGTCCAACGTGTTAATTCATTTTTACAATATAAAGTCAGCAAATCTGAAAGCTATAGTTCAACCAAAATAGGACATAATGACCTAAGATAGATAAAAAGAAGTCCTTTTCTTTTCGAAAAATACCTTTCTCCCTTTTTCTTCTTTCTTTCTCTTTCTCTCTTTCTTTCTTTCTTTCTTTCTTTCTTTCTTCCTTCCTTCCTTTCTTTCTCTTTCTCTTTTTCTTTCTTTCTCTTGATGTCTATCTGCATGTTGTTATTTTCTGTGAGAAGTCATATTTCTTTATACATACCAGATTAAAATGCATTTGAAGATTCAAATTGAGTTATGATTACATAAATTAAATTATGGGATATGATGTATGGTGTTATGGTCTGTTTCTAGGTGTTCCCCCAAAGCCTCATGCAGTCACAGGGCAGCTTCTGGAATTTGTAATTGATTATCATGAGAATGGGAGCTGCACATCGCAGAGGCAGGTGATTTACATGTCAATGTAAAGGAAGAGAAGTTAGCTGCTTGGGCTGCTACTACCTCTCCCTGTGTTCTTGCTCTTAGCTGCTGCTACCATGAAAGGTTGTCCTCTGCCGTGTGCCTCTCTGCCTTGGAGCCAGCTGAGTATGGACTGAAACCTCCAGTAACTGTGAGCTAAATAAACCTTTCCTTCCCTCATTTTGAATGTCACTGTTTGTCCCAGCAACGAGAGAAGAGTAACTGAGACATATGGATAATGCATTATACAACTCTAAGGGACTACATTTATGTTGGAGTTTCCATGTTCAAAGTCACTCTTCAAAGTTGGACTATTGATAGGTCATGGATTGATTTCAGAGATTCTATTAGACTATTGTTATCCCTGACACTGCCCTGAGTGGCTAGCAATATTTGCCAAAGATTTTCTATGCAGGATTCCTATAATATTCCTTCTAAATTATTTTTCAGAATTTCAAAAATATTCTAGTTACATTTTAAAGAAAGCTAAGATACCAGTGTTGCAACAGTAGCTACTATCAATCAAGAAGGAGAAGAAGAAGAAGAAGAAGAAGAAGAAGAAGAAGAAGAAGAAGAAGAAGAAGAAGAAGAAGAAGAAGAAGAAGAAGAAGAAGAAGAAGAAGAAAAGGAGAAGAAGAAGAAGAAAAAGAAAAAAACACAAAGAAAAAGGAAAATGGAAAATTGAAGATTTTAGGTGATGATTCTAAAGTAGTTTAGCATGAATCTTTCTACAATTAGTACATTTAGGATTAGGATTAAAATACAAATGGGTTTATCAATGGGTATTCCTTCCTTCCTTCCTTTCTTCCTGTGCTACTTAATGTGTCCTTAGGAAAACAATTTGGCTTTTTAGTTCTTGTGTTTCTTTTTTGGTATAATGTAGATGATGGTATTTCACAAGCTTACTGATGACATAAACTCAAGCACCTTCTAGAAGGATGAACATCAAGAAACAGTGTGAAGGAAGAACCTAAATGGTGGAGGAGCTTTCAGGAACAAAACACAGCCTCTACAGGAACTGGAATCCAAACCTCTGCAAGATAACAACTTGGCAAATAGAAACAAAGAAGTAGATCCTCTGGCAGGAAATTGAAAGGAAAATAAAAAGCTACAAAAAAGTTGGAAGAATGCATCACAATGTGGTGAAAAGAATGAAGCAGTATAGAAGCTTGTACCTGTAAGTACAATGTCCTGAGTTCAATCCCAGGTACTAAATAAATAAATAAATAAATAAAATCTAGTTTGGCTGGGGAGATAGCCTGGAATCTTGGGCTCTGTGCCCTCCACCGAAACCAGGTGCAGTGGTGCATGCCTCTAAGCCCATCACTGGGGAGGCTCACACAGGACAATCATGACTAGCTTGAGCTGTGTAGCAAAGCCCTGTGTCAAGTAAATAAATAAATAAATAAATATTTGTAAAAAAAAAAATTTAGAATATTTTGAAAAACCCAAATCAGGGCTGGCCAGATAGTTCAGTAGATTAAAATGTCTATTTAGACAAATGCAGGTACCAGGGTTCGATCTCTGGCATGCCTGCTGGCTCTGCCTCTGGGGTACATGAAGATGATGATTGAGACTGGGCATGGTAGTGCATGTACCTGCAATCCCAGCGCTTGGGAGGCTGAAAACAGGAGGATCATTATGAGCCTAATCTGTGTAGTGAGACCCTAAAGATCCTTTACTAGATACAAAAAACAAACAAATAAAAGACAAAAACAAAAATCCAAATCAACCAATATTGTAGTTTATTCCCAGTGAACTTGGTACCACATCAGATATACTGAAGCTCCCTTGCTAAACAATTAGAGGTTATTGGATCCTGGGACAGAGACAATGACCAATCATTAGCCATGTCCAGAAAGCATTCCTACAAAGCAGCCATTACTAAAGTTGCCTCCATACCAGCTATATATCTTTCTCCTCTGATCAATCTGAAAGCCTCAGCTCCAAAATGAAACAAATAAATAAATGAAAAGCTATAAACTTGAGAGGACAAGGTAACAAAATATCTCCCCATATTCCTAACTCCTCCAAAACTGATCCTTGTGACATCTAAGGGGAAGAAATCAAGAGCAACAAAGCTGATCTATACAAAAGAAATAGAAATGATAGCCAGATAAATAAGGCACTTGGTGAGCTCAAAGAAGGTATGACAAAACAATCAATTAGTTTATACAAAACACTAATGCTAAGCTAGTTGAGCTAAACAAGACAGTAGAAAACATGAATGACTAGCAGAGAAAAGCAGTAAGAGTCCATAAAAAGATGCCAAACAGAAATTCAAGAAACTAAATATTGTAATGAAAGTGTGGGCCAAGGAAGTGAGTACAGAGTATAGAACTGGAAGACAGAGCTGCTGTCAGAGAACACTTATGGAGAAACCTTAGAGACAAGAACGGAAAGTGAAAAAAATGGATTTAACAGCTTCTAGATGACATAGAGAAGCTCATCTATTTTAGTTGGGATTAATGAAAAATTAGAATACAATAAAAATGGATGAAAAGCTTATTTACCAAAATAATGACAGAAACCTTTCCAAATATGGTAAAAGAATTTAACATATAGATAAGGAGGCATTTTTAAACCCACTAGCCATGATCAGAAAAGACCTTTTCCACAATAAATCATAGTCAAAATGTCAGAAACCCAACACAGGAACAAATTCTAAAAAGCTAGAAGAAAAAGAAAGAAGAAGAAGGACATGAAGAAGAAGGAGAAGGAAAAGAAGGAGAGGGTGAAGGAGGAAAAAGAGGAAGACAAGAGGAAGAAGAAATCACCTAAAAAATTAAATATATTAGAAATATAGCAGGCTTTTCTACACAAACCAAGGCCAAGAGAGCATGGAAGGCAACTATACTCACCACTATACCACCAACACAGACAAGGAAAACATGTAATAGTGTTTCAGGCCCTGAAAGCAGACAATTTCCAACTCAGACTGATATATTCTGAAAAATTACCTTCCATAATTGACATAGAAATGTTACTTCCATGATAAAAATTACCTAAAAATTCATAACCAGCACTCCAAAAAGTAATCAATACCCTGGAAATACAGTGAAGCTGACATTGATGAAAGGGCTAATAGAATGAACACACCAGATAGGACAAGAAGTTAAAGAGAAAGAGAACTGGAAACCAGAAAATAATTTAATGACAGGAATAAGTAAATATAAGTAGTATCCAGAATTATTATCCAGTAATAATTCTCGGTGAGAATGGTTGCAGTTATCCAACCAAAAGACACAGATTGGCAGAATAGATGAAAATAACAGCAACAACAAAAAACCCTAATGGTATGTTTTGTGCAAAAAACATACATAAACCAATCAGAAGTTCATATATCAAAAAAATTAAATATTAGGAAGCAATGCTCCATGCAACAGGGACTCAAAATCAAGCAGCAACTGCTATACTATTATTAAAGTGGATTTGAAGCCAAAATTCATTAGAAGAGTCAAAGAAAGCTAATACATATTGAAGAGAATCATATAAAATTAAATACTAATGCCAGTACAATATGCCAAAACTTAATGTACACAAGGAAAGGAATTCTAAGACAAAATTCATATTTGTGAGTGCCCACATCACAAAGCCAGAACGAGCCTAAATATAACCTAATGATTCACCTTAAGGTAGTAGAAAGCAAGAACAAAATAAACCCTGAAGTTGTACAAGGAAGGTCGTTATAAAGACTATTTAATTTTAGGAACATTGAAATTGAGACTGAAAAAATACAAATAATCAATGAATTGGAGAGCTGGTTCTTTGAAAGAATAAACAGGTCAGATAAATTCTTAGTCTTACAACAACAACAACAACAATAGGGCATGGTGGGAGGACCAACTCCAATCAATGTTATTAGAAGTGAAAAAGGTAAAATCACAATAGACTTCATGGAAATTCAGATGATTAATAACAGCATTGCAAACTTGTAAGCCAAAAACATGGAGAATTTGGAAGGAATGAGATTTTTAGATTCATTTGACCTATGAAAACTGAAACAAGAAGATACCAAAACCTTAAATTATCAAAGGAAAAAGGAAATTGAAGCATATATATATATATATATATATATATATATATATATATATATACACACACACACCTGGGTTCAAATGGATTCACTTATTAATTTATAAGAATTATAAAGAAAATCTAATGTAAGTTCTCCCCAAGCTTTTCATGAAATTGAGAGAAAAGGAGTACTTTCAAAGTCATTACTGGAACCTCACACTACCAGACAAGGATCCAAGCAAGAAAGTGAACTATAGGTCAGTCTTTTTTTTTTTTTTTTTTTTGTCTTTTTGAGACAGGGTCTCGCTGTACAGTTCAGGCTGGCCTTGAGCTCAGTTTTGTAGCCCAGGCTGGTCTCGAACTCTCACCGATCCTCCTGCCTCAGCCTCCCGAGTGCTGGGATTACAGGCGTGCGCCACCACGCCCGGCTAGGTCAGTCTTTTAATGAAAATACATGCAAAAATCTTCAAGATACCAGCAAATAGAATGCAGAAGATCATCATAAAATTCATAGATCATGATCAAGTAGATTTCATCCCAAGAATATAGGAAGAGTTCAAATTACACAAATCAATTCATGTAATATATCACATAAATAGGATCTGAATCACATGAGCATCTCAATAAATGCAGAAAAATCCATTGACAAGTACTGAAACAGATAAGTAGAAAGGGGCCTTATCCCAATCTAACCAAAGGCACTTATAACAAACCAACTGCCAATGTCCTATTAAATGGGGAGGAACTGAAAGCTTTCTCTCTAAAATCAGGAACAAGACAAAGATATTTGTTATCGTTACTCCTACTCAATATAGTTCTCAGAACAGTAGCCAGATCAATGAGGCAATAGAAACAAATAAAGGGGATATACACAGAGAAGGAAGAGGTAACATTATTACTTGCAGATGACATGATGTTTTATATAGGAGACCCAAAAAAATTCCACCAAAAGATTCCTAGAATTAATAAGCAAATTCAGTAGCATAGCAAGATATAAAAGTAACATGTAAAAATCAATGGTGCTCCTATACAACATAAATTAACTCACTGGGAAAGAAGTCAGGAAAATATTATCTTTACAACAGCCTCATAGAAAATTAAATATTTAGGAATTAGTCTAACAAGAAAATAAAAGACTTCTACAATGAAAATTTTAGTATTCTAAAAAAAGAGATTGAAAGGGACATCAGAAAATGGTTTGTGTATAGATATCTTGGTTTGTGTATAGGCAGAATACTGTCAAAATGACAATGCATCTCAAACTAATATACAGATTTTATGCACTCCTAATCATAATATCAATCACGTTCCTCACAAAACCAGAGAAAATGATCTTAGTATTCATATGCAGCCAAAAATGACCCGGAACAGCCAAAACAATCCTGGATAACAAGAGCAAAGTGGGTTATTCAACATCGCAATACTTGTTTCAAGTTTTGTTTTAAGCCTACAGAAATAAAAATAGCATGTTTGGCAAAAAAAGATCTGTATTGGTGAAACAGAACAGAGGAAGCAGAAGCAACTCCATGTACATGAAGCTATCTAATTTTGAAAAAGGGGCCAAGAACATGTGGAAGATAGCTTCTTTAACAAATAACATTGGGAAAACTGGATAGCCAGATCATTGACTTTTTACCCATATCTTCCACTATAGCAGTAAACTGAAAACAAAATGGATCAAAGTTCTAAATGTGAAAACAGAATTGTAAGATAAAATAGATAAAACTCTTAAAGGTACAAGTAGAGGCAAGAAGTTTACAAACAGAATCCAACTTACGCAAGAAATAATACCAAGCAAGTAAGATCATATCCAACTAAAAATCTTCTGCAGAGCAAAGGGAACAGCTAACAAAGTGAAGAGACAGTCTACAGAATGGGTTAAAAATTTTCCAGGTATTGCTCAGAGAACTAATATCTAGAATGTATAAAGAATTAAAAAAATAGACTCCTGATAAATTAAGATTCAGTCAAAACATGGGCAGGTCAAATGAATGCTTTTTAGAAGTGGAACTGTCAATAAATATATAAAAAATGCTCAACATCTTAAGTCATTAGAGAAATGTAAATTAAAACTGTGTGAAGATTCCACCGTATTAATTCAGAAACAGTGGCTGTCATGATAAAATCAAACAAGAAAAGTGCTGGTGAGACATATTTTTGATGGGAATGTAAACCAGTGACAGCAGTACACAGATGTCTCAATAAGTAAAAATAAAATTGCATTTGACCAGGCTACTCTGCTTCTAGGTTCTTCCTGAAAGGATTGATGCCTTTAACTTTATATTGCAATGATATAATCCCTATGTACCACAAACATGTACCAACAAATAAATTAAGAGCCTAACGCTGTAGCTGAAGCCTCAGCACCACTAAACTAAGTTATTTTGGTGGATATAGAATTTGTTTGGGGTGATAAACACTTTAAGAGTATAACACTTTATAGCACAGCATCATGAATATAATAAATTTTCCTGAATTGTATCCTTAAAAATAGTCACAGCAATGAATTTTATGCTATGTGTAATTTACCACCTAAAAAAATTGAAAATAAACAACAAAATGTTGTGAAATCTGAGTAGGTTTGCAGAGTTTAATTTTACTTGCAATGTTCAGTAGAGGTTACAGAAATAATTCTGTCAGATGATGATACCTGAGTTAATAACAGTTGGAGACTGATTATCTCTAAATATTAAAAAATCCATCATTCAAAATCAGCTATGCCACTGTTTTTCAACCCCATGTTCTTTGTTTAAAGCAACATTTTATTTTCTCTGCAACTCAGAAGGTACCATGAAGTAAACAACTGCATGCTACAGCACAGTTTACAAAGAATGTCAGTTGTGGGAATGTCAAATCACAACTCAGATCATGTGCCTTAGACAGCTTGACCAGTGAGCTCTGGAGGCCTTGAGCACAAGGAATTCTTTTTTACGATGAACTGTTAGATGATGATGTCAGGCAGAATCAGTGATCATGAAGTTGCAACACTGATCTTTATATTATATAGGGTATCACAACTGGAAATAACTTTAGAAAATCAGAGCCAATGGTTTAGTCCATTAGCCTTTCTCTTCTGCTGAAGTACTTCCTGCCGTGTATGAACTCATTATCTATGCACTGGTGACTCCCAAATATTTAACCTATAGATGAGTTTTTATCATAAATTCAGATTCCTATTTCCATCTCCTTGGCTGTCTGAAAAGCATCTCACCTTCAAAATATGCCATACTATGTTTAGATTGCCAAATTGTCTCCACTAGAAGTATTTATTTCCAAGTTGGTGATTGTTCTATTCATGCAAAATTTTGAAGCCTCCTTGACTCTTACATTTTCCTTCCTACCAGTGTCCTCCAATCATAAAGAAATGTTGTTCCTCATGCTCTTTAAATATGTTGAGAATCACCTACTTTAATGATCTCTACAACAGTCTCCTTGTCTTTAGCCACTGTAACTGTGCACCTCCCACAGTTCCCTACCTGGTCTTTCCATGCCCTGTGCTGTAGAAGAGTTCATACAGAATGGGTGACTGGGCAGCCTCTCCCTGGTTTCTCCACATCACAGTCACAGTGATCCCAGAGCATACCTCCTACTTAAAAGCCTTGCATGGATCATTATCTCCAGTAAAAGCCCAGGTTATCCCAGTGGTCTGGGCACTGCTCTCTGCAGATTCACCTCCTCCAAACCTTCTCCTGTTCCTTCATTGTCCTTTCCTCAGTCACCTGACACAGGTTTCTACCCTTCATTATAAGCCTATCCTGCCAGTGTCCAAGGAGGTCTTTCCTCACACATCTCAGTCTCTGCCCAGGTGTTACATGTCAGTGTGGTCTTCCCTTGCTATCCTCCATGCAGAATGTCCTCTTCCTATGCAAGCCATACCCCACATTTTATATGTTCTTTACTTATTTATTGTACTCCACAGAAACCTACTATCATCTGACCTATTTTATTCATTTTTCTTAATTATACATCTTAAAAGTATACACTTCATTATACAGAAGTTTTATCATCTTTCTCTCCCTCAGTATGCATAAACACTCAATAAATAATTATTCTGCAATGTATGTGTCCAGCAGCTCATTTACAGATAAAGAAACTGAGGCTTAGGGAGGATCCTGTCTTTGGTCTTGTGGTGAGACAGGGTAGATCCCTGTCCAGAACTCCATCTCCCTCTGCCCCTTCAGCACTGTTCTCACTACACCAAGCTACTCCTAAACTTCCTTTAGCATTCAGAGTTCAAAAATAATCATTACTAACCTTTTTCTTCTCAATTCATACAGAAGCAATGCCCTTTCTCCTTACCTTTAGTTGCTTAATTATTTCTTGATCTTCTGGCACATCAGGATCTATAGCAATGATGACGTTTTCATAGCCATTGTCCTTCAGCTGCACTAGGGAAGATTTCGAGCCCTGCAGCAGGTGTAGGACCAAGAGGGAAACCAGGGCCCCAAATGGCCCCATTGTTCCTCTCAAGTTGTTAAAAACCTTGTACCTCACTTTTCTCCATGTATATATACTCCTGAAAGTTATCTCTGCTGCTGATTAGGAGATATCGACTGAGCAAAGGTCAGTGGTACACATGGAGAAAATATTTTACTTTAGTTTGCTTAATATTTTATTGTATGTTACTGTAAATAAAGTGATCAAGAAGCATAGCAGAAATCAAAACTTTATAAAATGTACTACATATTTGCACATTGGCGAATATGTAGTTTTATATTTCCTAGTTGTGATTTGTTTCCTAAAGTTGAGTAGTTTATATTTTATGTAGAGTGTCATGTGAGAATTAATAATAATTCATAATAAATGGAAAAATAAACTATATCACACTAATAAAGTTTCTCAATTTACAGGACAATGTAATTATTATGTCTATTTTTTTAACCTACTCAACATTATTTGTTTATTATTTTTTAAAGGTTTCAAAAATTTATTAATGCAGTAGGACTGCTCACAGAAAAAAAAAAAAAGATTCCTGATTAAGTACATTCCACTGTCCAGGCAATGGTTATTTTTAAAACTTTATTCAGCATTGTCTTGACTGTGACTAAAAGAGGACATTGTTTAGTGACCTCTCAGAAGGTAAATGTGGTGCAGCTCATGGGCAGCTCCTTACAGTCCTGGCTTGGTCCTCCTCCGGTGTCTCCTCTTGGGGTTGGACCTGATTTTATTACCTGTCTTCATCTGAATCCACTGAGGAATGGGTGATTCTGCTTTTGCTTTTTGGCCAGGAGTCGTTTGATTCTGAAAGTGTTGTGAGAAGACACGGTTAGGGTAGGAGGTGAGAGAGGACACACAATGGTTGACTGAAGCAGAAGAGCCTAAACATGATTTGTTACAAAAAACAAGATAAGGGAATGTAAGATTATTATATCTAACGTTATGATTTAATGACTTTGCCTGCCTGGCAAGCTCAGGGTCCTGAGTTAATCCCTGGTACTGCATTTAAAAAAAAAAAAAAAGGATTTAATGGCTTTGATAAATTTAAGAAGCTTTGATAAAGTTATTAAACTAAAAAGAAATCCTATCCAGTATAGAATAAAAGAACTTGCTATACATGTATGCAAAAAAAAAAAAAAAACACTTGGTACTTTCTTCATTACCGGTAAGTTAGTATGACGTTAATGGTTAACATTTAATCAATGCTTATCAGGGCACAGATTATCTCACTTAATTCTCATAAGTTATTACATATATTATCTTTATTTTACCCGTGGAGAATCTGAGGCCTGTGGAGTTTGAAACTTGCCATGATCACACAGATATTGAGATTCAGAATTAGACTTTAAACATAGCTTTCTTACTCAGGGCTTAGGGATTAAATAATCTCATAAGAAAGCAATATTGTGTTATAAGGCAAATAGGGTAAACAGTCAAGCAAAAAAAAAAAAAAAAAAAAAAACAAAGAAAAAAGAGAAAAAGAATCAGTTTAGGAGTTGTGATGATAAATCAGGAATGTATTATTCCAATGGGTTTGAATCAAGTAATAAAGGCGGACTCTCGCTTTTCTTTGAAGTGTTTCAGATGTTTCAAATGTATCTTCTGGAGACGAGCAATCCATTTTACTTTTTCTCAAGATCTGTGTAACTCTTAACAATCTATCAGATTACACTTTTATAAATGGATATGAACTTTTTTAAAAAAATATTGTTCTAAGTAAAATGAACCATGACCCATAATAAGGCAAAAGAGGATCCTCATCAAGAAATCCACAAACCGATCAATTAAAACATCAGTCAAATAGGGCAGATAGCAGAAGCCATCTCTGGGAGCTGAGATAAGGAAGCACAATGTGAAATCCTGGCCACATCCTCAGAACAGATTCTTTATCGCATTTATCCAGGTTTTGATTTCTCAGGCTGCATCCAACGCTTTCCTCCCATTTCCTTGGGCCTACTGCAGGTTAATTGTACTTAGCATTGCCTTCTTATACAGATTCTACAAGGAGTCGTTACCCTGGTGATCCCAGGAAAACTAAGATGAGTTGGAAAGGGTCCAGGACAGAGTGTTAAACCATCTACAGCTGTTGCTCAGTTTCCCCTTGCTACCTTCTCTCCCAGTTTTGCTGCCTTTCACAACTCCTCTGTGATAGCTTCCAGCACCAAATTTATTCATCCCGTAGAGTTTGTGCTCTGGAATTTAGTTTTGATTACTGGACTGACTGACATAATGAATGATGATGATTTTAATAAAAATAACAAACATCATGGTATCTAAACAGCAGCTTATTCAAGGTCTCTGAAATGTTGGAAACACCTGGGACTTTACTCCTTTCTTATATTGTTTACAGGAGTATTTAGCTTAATTGGAGGAGGTGCTATTATTCACTCAGTAGGTTCTGAAAACTCTTGATTATAAGCTAGATGGGGAGATTTCCTCTTTGTAAAAAGAGTAAGTAAAGCCTTCCTCCACACATTGAGTACATATAGCCTGGGGGAAAGAATTATGTAAATTTGTATAATGATTTGCCTCTGCTTATTCATGGAATCAGAGAAACCTTGAAGTTTGAGACAAATATACATCTTTGATTCTTTCCCACTGATCTTTGTGGCTGAGAGTATAAATTACTGTTGGAAAGAGGGAAGCAGAGAGGTGTTCTTGAGACCCAGAACCATCCTGATCCCTAACTTCTGCTGGCCCAGTAGCTAGTCTATATTTTCCATTAAACAGCTTCAGAAAGAGATTCTCGGGCCCGGCCTGATGGCTCAGTGGTCTAAAGTGCCTGCTTAGGAAAGCTTGGGCGGCTACAGGGACCACGGTTCGATCCCTGGCACCACATGCTGCGCTAGCTCAGCCCTCAGGGCAGGCTGAACTGGCCATAAAAATAAATAAATACACAAAGAAAAAGTTCTGAAACAAGAAAAAAAAAATTTAAAAAATAGATTCTGGCAAAGGCGGGCCTGTCACAAGTCAGGAAGATTGCGCTAAGTGAGTTTAAACCAGATCTAATGCGACAATCCATCGGAAGACTTGCAATCAGGAGAGCTGGGGTTCCTTGCCCCATGAGTCAAGGAAGGGCCTTGAATAAAATAATTTATTATGCATCCATTTTACTGTGTGATAGAAAAACACATCCAACAGAGCAAACTTAGATTTTCATAGATATTACTATAAATGACAAGGAGTTTTTTTTTTTTCTCTTTAAAGTGAGTAAATTTAAATAAAAATATCATGAAAATAAAAGTGTGAGTATCTGAATGTGGCACACAACTCAAGGCAGGCATATGTATGCCTGAGGTGATCAAACCTACTTTATCTTAGTACAGGTAGAATCTCCTTTTAAATTATTGGATACCATTTTATTAGATGTTTTTAGATCTCCAGTTTGGAGGATTACAAAACAAAGGAGGAAGTTCTTCACCATACCTTTACTAGTCTCAGAAATTATACAACCCAAATTATTTGTGCTGTACTTCCTTGATAGTATTGGTGATGTTATATTTCAGTATTTTGCCTTTTACTACTTCTTGTTGCTTTTGATATTTTAGATATATGATGTAATTCTAGCTTCTCAAATTGATGGTTTAGATAGTTTATTTTTGTTCATTTTATTTTTGCCCAAGAACAAAAGTTGATACAAGTATATCGGGTACTATGTTAGTCATATTCCACAAATTTTAAAATATTGTGCTCTAGTGTAGATAGTTTCTCTGATTTTATTGGTGTACTCGAAATTTGTTTCTTCATAGTTTATGAGCTAAATTTTAATTTTGATTTTTCTCCCTAATTCTATGCCAGATTAGAGATATTTACTATATTTAATATATTTCATTAAAATTTTCCCAATGATCTGAAATATCATACACAAATTTAATATTTGGTCATAGTTATTTTTCCTTTAATAAGATCTTTAGGTTGATATGTATAATACTGAAGATAGACAAATATTTTATTTTGCAAATATAATTACTATATATTCTCTGTGTTTATGCATAAAATATTAATCTGATTCAGGTTTTAGTTATCATAACTCAAAAAAGTTTTCTTATGATTAAGTAAAAAAAATAGCTTATAAGGTTAAATTTATAATTTATGTAGATATGACCAATGTAACTGTGTTGTATCAATAAATATCATAGTGACTCCTATAAATATATACAATTAACATGTGTTAATAGAAAAGTATAGCTGATTTCAGATGAATCAGGTACATTCGGGGAAGTACAGCCTTAGGCAACCTAGCTGACCTCAGTGGGTAATAAGTGAACATTACTGAAAGGCTGAGTAAATATTAAAATCTTAGAACTTACCTGAAATGTGTTAATAATTCTCTCTTCAATTTTCTTTGTATTTCAGACATTTTATTGGCTTCATAACACTGTTTCTCAAGAGCTGTAAAATAAATGGAGTTGGACTTTGCCAGGCGAAATTTGTGCGACAAGTTCCTCATATGTCCTTTTCAGGAAAAAATAGTCTATCATGTGCCAGAAAAAGTGTTCATTTTCTGTTTTGTTTTGGTTTTATTTTTAACATCTTATTGCAAGTTCTTCTCTGGAGCTTCTGATGAACTATAGCCCATCCCCCAGGGAGACTAAGAACTTAAAATATATAACTTGGCATTTGTTATATGGCATTTGGCTTCTTCCTCCTCCATTCTGGATCTTTCTCTTGATAATGTTCTGCTGTGGACTCCTGTGCCAGCACACATGGGGCAGCCCCTGTCCTAAGTTCTAGAGCAAGATCTGCAAACCACACTCTTTCCCTGGCAACAGCATCTATTTGTTGTGTGTGCAGAGGGAATATTTTTCTGAATTCTGTATGTGAGGGAGAGCATTAGAAACCTCAAATTTGGTTTTAAAAGGTCAGACCGTTCTTGCTAGTTGTACTTCCCTATACATAAAACTAAACTTTGATCATCTGCTTGATCCCATCATCTTGCAAGTCACTCCCAAACTCTGCAAGGGCAATGGCTGTGTTCCTGCTTCCACCGATTTAAAGCCCAGTACCCTGAACAAAGAGTGATATGAAGTCACACAGTGTGGTACCTCCTTGGGACACTACCATGGAGCATTTCTCATTGTGCCTTCTCCTTCCTTAGTTGTCTAGTTTCTTCCTACCTTCCCTACCTTCCCTTTCTTCTCTTCTTCTTTTTACTTTTTACACTAAGTTCCTCGAACTCCAAGTGTTTTTTCTGCATTCTGCTAAGCAGTACAACAGTTCTTTCCTGTTTCTCTTCCACAGCTTGCACACTCAAACCCAGCAGAGAGGTTATTAGGTCTTCACAGAGCAGGTCTGCCTCCCTAGGCCTTCTGCCTGGGCTTAGGCTGAGGAATATTATTCCTGGTAGAATACCATGCTGGGGTCCACCAATCTCATTAAATAAATAGCACAGAAAATTAAATTTCCAATGTTTTTCCATAGATGGGAAATTTGGTCATTGTGTTAAAGATTTCATAGCCAGCAGAATGTTCTGGCTCTGGTTTACCTTTCACATCATAAGCTGTTTTGCCTTTAATATTACATTTCCTTTGCAAATATGGTATTTGTAATGAGCAAGTGTAGAACATTCTCTTAAGTAGGGAAATAATTTCCTTGCTATTCAGAAAGAAATCATCATAATTTAGTTTCAGCTTACAAGGCTTTTTTAATTATTAGTATAGGGTGTTGCTATGTAGTTCAGACTTATATTGACCCTCCTGAGTGTCAGACTCCTCAGTGCGGGGATTACAGGTATGTGTCACCATGGTATTCAGGACCAGGGATCGAACCCAGGAACTTGTGCTTGCCAGGCAACTGCTTATGTCACTGAGCTATCTCCTCAGCCCCACAACTTCCAGCTTTATCTCTTGGCATTACCTATAATAAATCTTAAGCTTCTGTGGACATGTGGAATTCATGCCTTGTGAAAAATTAGTTTCATTCTCCACTATTACTACTTGAACACACTTTTTTCCTATAGCTGTGTACTTGTCAGTATCTGCCTTAAATTTTACTTCCTTTAAAACCTCCTGGAGCAACCCAGCTTGTAATTTCTTTCTTCTGTATTGATCTGAGAGACTCCTTACAGATTCCTAGCATTACAGAGACCCAAATTGTTCATTGTACCTCTTTGTGGAGACATTTGCTGCAGTGAAAGGCAGCAACTATGATTCTCAGGCAGGTCAATTTTTTTTAAAAAAGGTAATGAAACCTGACTCAAGCCCCTCTTAGGATAGGCAGAGTGGTCAGGCAGCAAAGAGACATACCTTAAAACAATTTGGTTGAAGGGCAAATGGGATCTTAGGGGACCAGATGAGTGTGACATGATCTGTCTTGATTTCTGCTATGGTGAACGTCCATCGTCCTCATTTGCTGAAGCTCCCTAGGGAGAAGATTGATGACAATAGTGTTCCTTTCCAAGGATCTGTCCTTAGCAGCTGATGGGAAGGCAGAAACGTCACTCTGAATTTTGGTATTTTTCCAGTTCTTGTAATTCTGTGTAATGAGTAGAACAAAAGCCACTTATCTTGGAGAAAAATTTCCTTTCCTCGTTCAGTGGCTAGTTTTATTTAAGGAACAATTCAATCTTATTTATTAAAAATGAATTTAAGTGAATGCAACTTATAAATAAAGTTTTCATAGTTTCAAAAATGTTTTCCAATAGAAAATTCTTGTTAAATTTTAGATTTTAGGGCTGGGGAGATAGCTCAGTAGAATAAGTGCTTGCCTAGCAAGTGCAAGGGCCTGAGTTCAATTCCCAGTTCTGGAAAAAAAAAAAAAAAAAAAAAGGCTGGGTGTGGTGGCGCATGCCTGTAATTCCAGCACTTGGGAGGCTGAGGCAGGAGAATCAGTGCGAGTTTGAGACCAGCCTGAGCTACAAAAGTGAGCCCAAGGCCAGCCTGAGCTGCATAGTGAGACCCTGTCTCAAAAAGACAATAAATAAATAAATAAATAAATTTTAGTTTTTATAAAAACTAAATTATCTATCTTTATTTTTTGATTTTTATTTATTAGTACATGTTTGCAATACATGAAATTTGTATTTATTTTAGGGAGTAGGCATATGCACATAACACATTTTGATTCTTTTTTTACTCTTCTTCACCCCCACTTCCAAATTCTAGACAACTTTTCTTCATCTTCATCATTATTGTTATTATTTTCATTCATCTTTATCATATATAATGTTTATATGCATTGTGCATATTGGTCCACGTACGCGACACATCTTTTTACTTTTTCTCTCTTCCCTTTCCCTTTTTCTCTCTTCTCTTTCCCTTAGATCTCTTCATTTTGTGAAAGATTACTGATTTCCTTCATCCACCAATCCTGTATTTTGCTCTTTTTATACTTCGCCTTGCTCTAATGAGAAATATCGTGTGGCATTTAAGCGTATCTGACTTTTCTCAGTTAACACTGTATTTTCAAAGTGTACATATTAGACCATCCAGATATAGACTGTACTGTATTTACCAGGTGTGTCCATGTTACAACAAATGATTTTATGACCAAGTAGTATTCCCTGGTGTGTAGACACCACCTTTTCTTTCCCTATTCATCTGTTGATGCAAAAATAAGCTGCAGAAGTAAGCTATTGTGAATTGTTTGTTATGAATACTGGTATGCATGTTTCACTGTAATGTGATATCTTCAATTCCTTTTGGAAAACACTTGCAAGGACCATAGCTGCATCTACTGGAATTTCTAATTTTAGTTCTTGGAGTAATCTCATACTTGCTTTCATAATGGATGTGCTAGCTAGCGTACAATCATGCCAACAATGTCAAAAGGTTCCTTTTTCACTGCAGCTATGACAACATTTGTTGAGGGGGACTTGCGGGTTAGCTCAGTTGTTTAAAGGGCCTGCTTGGCCGGGCGTGGTGGCGCACGCCCGTAATCCCAGCACTCGGGAGGCTGAGGCAGGAGGATCGGTGCGAGTTTGAGACCAGCCTGGGGTACAAAAGTGAGCTCAAGGCCAGCCTCAACTGCATAGCGAGACCCTGTCTCAAAAAGACAATAAATAAATAAATAAATAAATAAAGGGCCTGCTTGGTCAAATTCAGTCAGGCACAGGGGACTGCAGTTCAATCCCCAGCTCCACAAGCCACACCAGTCCTGCCTGTAAAGCCACCTGAATCAGAAAAAAAAAGAAAGAAAGAAAGAAAGAAAATTATTATTTGAATGCTTGATGATTGCCATTCTTTCTTTTCTTTTTAATTTTTTTATTTTATGGCCAGCTCAGCCTGCCCTGGGGAACCGTGGTCCCTGCAGTTGTCTAAGCTTTCCTAAGCAGGCACTTTAGACCACTGAGCCACCTCGCTGGGCCCAGATTGCCATTCTTTCTAATGTTAGATGAAACCATAGTGCTATTTAAATTTTCATTTCTCTAATGGGCAGAGATGTTAAACATTTTTATATGTTTATTAACCATTTATTCTTCTTTGAAGATGTGTCATTCATTTCAAGACATGAAATGCAAAATATTTTTAATAGCTTTTGTTGTTTTGGGTGCTCTTTTTTGAGATTTTTCTATATTGTAAATATTAATCCTGTGAGGAATAGCTGGCAAAAGTACTTCCATCTCTGTAGATTTTATAGATTCTCATCTCTTCACTCTCCTGATTGTTTCCTTTGCTGTGCAAAAGTTTGTGATTTGATATTATGACATTTGTTTTTTGTTTTATTTGTATTTTTTATGTTTAGTACAGGGTCTCACTACACAGACTGGACTTGTAGTCATCCTCCTGTCTTCAGCCTCCCAAGCTCTGGGATTATAGGTGTGTGCCACTGGGCCCAGTCTCAGTGGCCTTTTCAGCATGCTGCAGGAGTGGAGCCGACATGGCAAGCTGGGGAACAAACCCAGGACCTTGCATCTGCCTAAGCAGGCACTTTAGTCCACTGAGCTGTCTGGCCAGCCCTATCTCTCTTATCAGTTCTTGTTCTTTCTTCTTGAGCATTTGGAGTTCTGTTTAGAAAGTTCTTATCTACACCTATACCTCCCACTCTAGAGTTTTATATATCTTATTCTTGAGTAAATGAGTTGCTTTTGTTTCAATATTTATATTCTCAATTCATTATTATCATAGTTTTGTGCATGCGAGAGATACGAGTGAGCTTCAAATGCCTGCAGACAGACACCCAGTTTTTCCAGGACCATTTGACAAATGGGCTCTCTTCCTTTCCCTGTATGTTTTGGCCCTTTTGTCAAGTATCTAATAGCTAAATGTACCTGTGGATGTATTTGTAATATCTCAGGCCAGGTGTGGTGGCATATACTTGTAATCCCAGCATGTGGAAGGCTGAGACAGCAGGATAGATGCCAGTTTAAAGTCAATATGGGCTATTAATGAGCTCAAGGACAGCCTGAATTTCACAGCAAACATGTGTCTAAAAAAGTTGTACTACAAAGACAACAATATGCAATGTATTAATTCTTGTAACTCTCCTACTAACCTATTTCGAAACTGCCTCATTGCTATTTCTTTCTCATTAAAATTAATAAAAAATTGTAGTATCTCTACTGTTGGGCTGACCTGCACATCTTTTCTATGGCAATACCAGGCTATTTTTATCACTGTTGCTTTGCAGTATAATGTGAAGTCAGGTGTGTGATGCCTGTTGCTTTGCTCTGATTGTCTAGGATTGCTTTTGCTTTTCTTGGTCTCTTCTGGTCAATATAAATTTTAAATTGTGTTCTGTAATTTAGTAAGGAATACTATTGATATTGTGATTGCAATTGTGCTAATCTGATATTCATTTTGCTATGTAGTTCTTTTTTATTTTGTGGGACTGGGGTTTGAACTCATGCTTTTGCACTTGTCAGACAGGCACTTGTGCCATGAAGCTATCTCCCCAGGCCCTGTGTATTCATTTTAGAAGTATGTTCATTTTAACAATGAACATTTGCTCTTTGAATAATAACAAAGGTCTCTTCTTGAAGTCAAAAACTGTGAGATCCTAGGAAATCTGAAGCTGAATAGAAAGACACTGAGTGATAAAGCAGGATTTTACTTTCCAAGAAAATTGATGAGTTTTGGGGTTGGCAAGATAGCTCAGCGGTTTGAAGTGCCTGCTTAGGCAGGCACAGTGGACCACAGTTTGATTCCCAGCACCACATGCTGTGCAAACTCCTGAGAGTGGGCTGAGCCAGCCAAAAAGAAGGAAGAGGAGGAGGAAGAGGAGGAGGAGGAGAAGGAGGAAGAGGAGGAAGAAGAAGAAGCAGAAGCAGCAGCAGCAGCAGCAAAAGAAGAAGAAGAAGAAGAAGAAGAAGAAGAAGAAGAAGAGGAAGAAGAAGAAGAAGAGGAAGAACAAGAAGAAGAAGAACAAGAAGAAGAAGAAGAAAGAAGAAAAATTGATGAGTTTTATAGAAAATACATCATTAAATGAGATTAAAAGCATTTTGAAACTTATTATAAATATCTTAGATTTTGTTTACTATATGTCTTTTGAGTAGACTGCACCTTCAGGACTGGACTGAAATTTTCTTAAGAAGAATTATCTTTTTTACTCATTGTCTCAGTTACACTTCTCTCATTGCTGAGACAAATACCTGGCACTCAAAATGAAGGAAGGAAAGATTTATTTAGCTCACAGTTACTGGAGGTTTCAGTCCATACTCTGCCGGCTCCAGGGCAGACTGGCACATGGCAGAAAACAACCTTTCATAGCAGCAGAAGGCAACAAAAGAAGAGCAAAAGGGAGGAGCCGCAGCAACAATGGCAACAGAGAGCAAGTGTGTCTCCCTTAAATTGCATTCAGGCTATCTGCCCCAGGATGGGTGCAGCATTACACCCAGAATCCATCAGTACCCAGACCCTTAATCTCAGCCTTGGATTATGAACTAATCACAAAGTGTAAAACTGAACCTCCATGACTGCATGAGGCTTTGGGGGGACAAAGACACATAAACCATCACATTCATATTTAAAATTTCAAAAAAATTTCATATATTTATGGCATACAACAATGATGTTTAGTGTATTTATGCTATATAATGGCTCAGTGATGGTAATTAACGCATGAATCACTTCATGTATTTGTCTTTTCAAGGCTAGAGCATTTAAATTTTATTCTCTCAGCAGTTTTCAGTCATGCAATATTTTGTTGTTGTTTGATCTCTTGAATGTAGTTTTCTGTCCAACCCAACTTTGTAGCCTTTGGCCAACATCTCTCCAATCCCCTGAGTCCCCAGCCACTGGTAACTACTATTTGCTCCTTCCTTCTGAGTTGAACCATTTTAGATTCCACCTACAAGTGAAATCACTTGGAATTTGCTTTTCTGTCCATGCATTGCTTCACTTACCGTGGTGCCTTCCACGCTCATCTGTACTGTTGTAATGACAGCATCTCCTTCTCCTTAAAGGCTAGCAGTAGCCCAGCATGTAGATGAGCCGCATGTTCCTTATCCACTCATCTGTCCACGGACATGTAGATTGGTTCTGGTTTTTGACTGCTCTAAGTAACGCTGCCATCAACATGGGGGTACAGACACCTCATCAACACTGATTGCTTTTCCTCTGATATGCAACTAACGGTAGGATTTTTGGGTGACATGCATTACTTATTTTCCTGTCATTGGGACAAAATACCTAAGAAGAACTGAAATTGGAGGAGGAAAGTTTTATTTTGGTTCATAGTTTTAGGTATCTCCATCCATGATTTCTTGGTCCTATAGCATGTGTCCTATGATGGGAACATATATCCTGGTGCAAGGTGCTTTTACGAAAAGCCTCTGTTCATTATGGTGACTAGAAAGCAAGAAGAGAGAGGAGAAAGGAACGGAGTCTCACTATTGACTTCAAGGATATGGCCACAATGGTCTAACTTTTTTCCACTAGGCCACAAATCTTGAAGATTCTGACACCTTCTAATACTGCTACTGGCTTCTGACCAAGTTTTTAACACATTGGCTTTAAGGAATATAGATGATCCAAAGTAGAAAAATATGGCAGTTCTAATTGTGATTTTTGAAAGAATCTCCATATTGGTACTGATTTACATGCCTACAGTGTACCAGGGTTACTCTTTCACCACATCCTTGCCCTCCACATGTGAGCTTCCATGTTTTTAATAATACTATTTGCCAGATGTTAAGTGATGATCTTGTGGTTTTATCTTAAATTCTCTTCACTTAGGCTCATTATGGAATCAACCAACAAGCAGGACAAAAGCTTAATGAGAGGGAGATTTAAGTGGATAATTGGATACAATAACACATGGTTCTACAGTTCCACAGGGGGATGAGCTTGAAGTTCTCTATCATTGCTACTCATGTGGATGAGTGTCTGCCATGTCACAGGAGTTTAGTATCTAACTTGCTGCCTGTTTTATTGGGCCAAGGAAAGATAAAACTCCTCACTAGTGCATGAGGAAATTTATTGCCATCCAGAGTTTCTCACAGTTGCATACTTCCATGATCACAGTGGCTTTGCTTAGGCAACTTGGATAAATCAGACCTATGTCTTCTAGAAATCTTATGATTCTCTGGAAGAGCTGGCCAAAAGAGCAATGCACTGGAAGTTGAGTGGAAATAAAGCAGCAACTATAACTGTCCGAAGGTGGGTGATAAGAGGTAGTAATAAATAAGTTAATGTAGGTTGTCAGCCTTGTGCCTCTTTGTTCATTGCCTGACTTTTTTTTATGAACTCTGATCAAGCTGACCTATGACAGTCGCAGGCTCACCAAAGGATGCTTGGCAACAGCCCAGAGGTGGTAGTTAGGCCGAAGTCCACAGATCCCTACAGCAGCCCCTCTGTGGTACCGAGCCGGTTCCGGGTGTGCCCAGCTCTAGTACTCAGCACCCAATGCCCAACATCAGCCAGACTTTTTCTGATGCTCAGTTCTTGTTTTAGTCCTTCATTTCCTCATCCTAAATATTGTAAGTTCCCTGTGTTGTAGTAGTCAGAATGGCTCTTTTCTGGGTGGAATTTCTATTATCAATTATGCTAATCTAGTGTTGTGGACAAAACAATCTCCAAATGTGGTGGTGTAAAACAACAATAATTTTGTTTTCCCCATGATTCTGTTTGGTTTAAAGGGAAGTTCCTTTCCTATTCATGATCAGAGTCGCATAACTCCAAGTGAAAAAATCTAAAGCGTTAACTATTTTCTTTGGTAGTCTGAGAATTACCAGTAGTCTCCATTAGCATAGTTGGAATTTGGAAGGTCAGACAGGGCCCTTCAGAATACAAAAGTGAAAAGATCTGTCATATGTGCTGTATTCCATTAATAAAGGCAAATCATGCAGCCAGTTGAAAACCACTGAGGGAAAGGGCTACACAAGACCATGAAAAACGGGATATGTGCATCTTTAGAATCCATTTTGGGTACCAGATCGCAGAATTCTTTTGGGGGGGGACACTGAAGTTTGATTCCATCTTTTCTGTGTTACATTGAACTGTGCTCTTCTGAGGCCTATTTTATGCTGGTATGGTTATTCTTTAGGTACCATGTTTGAGTCTCCCTTGGACATTTGGTCCTATGACATCAGTCATCACTGCATCATTAAAAATGTAGGACAGCATTTTCCTCAGCCATAGTTGAGCAACTGATACTGTGATTTTATGTCACTTCTCAAACTACAGCATGGACAGATCTATAGAGATGGGTATGTATCCTGTGACCTTATAGACTGTCTGTGTCCAGAGACATCATCCTTTTATTGCTGCTTGTTCTGCCCTGAAGATATTTTTTGAGCGTCTGAGATTAGTATAGAAGCTGTGATCTTTCGCTTATGGCTCATTCCTTCTTTACTGGGACAGCTTAAATTGATTTTCTACTTCTAGATTCCTTGCCAGACGTATTGTACCTATTCTCTTACTAACCCTGGTACTTTCACATAACTAACTAGACCAACTCTGAGATCATAGGTGGTGTTATGTGGCTTAGATGGACAGCTCCTGAGGACACTTTATGGTGCAGCCACTATTGTTAGCTTTTCCTGTGCTAGAGACAGGGTTAGTTCTGTATGCATGGGCTTGTTCACTTGTTCATGGCTCTGTACTTAGAAAGGCTCTGAACTCAGTTCAAGTCTTTGTTCTTGGCATCTGGAAACTTCTATTAATTTTTAAGGGAGAATTTCCCTTTTTATTTTGAACTGACAATACAAAGCATATAGCTTGTTCTCTCATTCAACTATCTAATTACTGACAAAGGTACCAAAAACCTGTACTGGAGGAAAGATGGCCCCTAAATAAATGATTCTGGGAAAATTGCCTGTGCACACGTAGAAGTTGGAAGCTAGATCCATATCTTTCACCATGTACTAAACTAAAATCAAAATAGATAAAACAGAAACATTTAATAAATTTGAATATGGAATAGGCAAAACTCTTGAAGACTTGGACATTGGCGAGACCCTTCTGACCAGAATCCTAATGGCACATGAAATAGTACCAAGACTCAACAAGTAATGTCCTATCAAATTAACAAGCTTCTGCACAATCAACCAAGAAAACAAAGGCCAGAGTGAAGAGACAATTTTGAGAATGGGTTTTTTTTTTTCAACTACTTGTAGACAGAGGACTAACATCTAGAATATATAAAGGATTAAATAATAGACTCCCACAAATAAGAGACCCAATCAAAAATAGGCAACAGAAATGGATAGGCATTTTTAGGAGAATTACAAGTGTCCCACAAATACATGAAAAAATATCCAACATCTCTGACCATTAGAAAAATGTACATTAAAAGAACACAGTAGATTCTACCTTACTTCAGAAAGAATGGCTGTAATGACAATGTCAAATAGTGAAAAAAATGTTGAAGAAGCTGCAGGGAAAAACAATCTTTCCACATTGTTGGTAGAAATGTAAACTAGTGCAAGCCTTAGGGAAATCAGGATGGAGATCCCTCAAAAAGTAAGAACAGAAATCCCATTTGACTCCTTGGGAATCATTTCAAAGGGTAAATATGTTATATTACAGTGATACATGCATACTGATATCAGTGTAATCCGTTGCAGCTAAATTTTGAAGGCAGCCTATATGCCCATGACCAGATGAATAAGGAAAGGATGGCATTTGTGTACAGTGGGAAACCACTCTTTCATGAAGGATGCACTTGGGTCATTTATAAGGAAATGGATATATTTTGAGATCATGATGTTGATTTTGATGAAGGAGACACACAAGCTTAAAAATCATACATTTTCCCTTACATGAGAAAGCCAAAATCTAAATGAAGAACATAAGAAAAGATAATAGGAGATTTGGAGGAAGGTCTTTTGCTAAAGGGAAGTAGATGAAGAGATAGAAGAAAGGAAAGGGAGGGGGGAGGAAAGGTGATAAAAAAGAATTCAGATGTTTTATGTATATATAATAACTGATCCCAGCCATAGTAATCATTATATGCTGTAAACATGTACAAAAATAAAATAAAAACAGAGTATTCAGACTACCTTGTGACCATAATAAATACTTATTTTTCTTATCCTTACTTGCACCTAACTAGCTATTTGATAGAGATCTAGAAATAGAACTACATCCGGCTCTGGCCTGAATAGTGGAATAATCCACTCTTTGGATCCACCTGAGCACAGTTATTGCACTGGAGCACCAGAGAGAGAAATATCTGGCCTGACAAACTTGCTATAGGAGCTATGGGGCTGGTGGATGAAAAGGACACATGGAGCTTCAGACTATTTTAAGTATTTCTGTTGCTACTACAAATTTCAGGCCTTCATTTTTCACTGGTAAAAGGCCAGGTGTCTAACATTTAATGCTATTCTACATGTTTGCCCTGGTGGCACAAACATTACCTGCTAGAAGAACCAACACTGCCCATAGGAATTATGTGATAAAAGAAGAGACCCCAAATGCCCTAATATGCCTGGTAATCAGGAGTCTCCTGAATATTTTTTCTTCCTTGATCTTTTATGACATCCAGTTTAAACTGTAAGTCTATTCTTTCAACCTTGCTAATCAAATCAAATTACAATGGTCAAAGTTTACTCTGTTGGAAAATTGTGGTTTTTTTTTTTTTTTTTAAAGAACTTATTTCATTTTTTTCTTGTTTCACTTTTGTTTGTTTATTTATTTTTATGGCCGGCTCAGCTTTCCCTCAGGGCAGAGCTGGTGCAGCATGTGGTGCCGGGGATCGAACCGCGGTCTCTGCAGCCGCCGAAGCTTTTCTAAGCAGGCGCTTTAGACCACTGAGCCATCCTGCCGGACCCTGGAAAATTGTTAGAAGTGATCTCCAGGCTTAACTTATGACTTACATTTTAGTTTACTTCCAAGCCAGCAAATTACTCCTGCCAAAATTACTGAGTAAATAAGTAGATACTTTTGTTTAGTTTCTTTTCAATATCTTACTGAATTAGGAAAGTGGAACTCCTTGTGCAATGTATGAAAACCAGCAACCGGAAGGAGAAAAAAAAAGCCCCATTGTATTGTAAGCTTGGAGCATGATGGTCTTCCCTTTTTAGATACTGTCTTCCTGTGTAGCTCAGGCTGGCCTTGAACTCAAAGTGATCCTTCTGCCACAGCTGCCCAAGTGTTGGGATGACAGGTGTGTTCCACCATGCCCCGCTTGAAGATAGACTTACAAACATGGCCCACTATGTAAACCTGCTCTTCTCAATTGATCTCACTCATAGGTATGGGTGTAATTGCAAGATGTTGACCCTGAGTGATAAACTGCAATATGTTCAAGTATATTTTATTTTCTTTTTCTGAAAATAAAATCAATAGTAGCTTCAGTAATTCTTATGACTTAAAAAGTATATAAGCAGGTATGGTCTTTTAAGATTAATATGTATATCAAAGTGAAATTGGGGGAAAATTGAGGTCTTACAGGCAGTGTCTGATTTTATTTTACTAGTATCTTAATAAACACAAGTTGTAATGAACAGGAACTCAGCAATAACATTGTATGTAATTTCAGTGAACCTGAAATTATTACTTAAATCATTAATGACAGCAATTAATACTAATAGAATCAATACCCAATTCATTCTTCCCAAATATTATTTTCTTCCTTTTTTACATGTGTATTTTGAGTAACCAAATGACATTTTAAAGTTCTTTATAAAATTTGATGATAATTTCAAAAACAGTTCATCACAAAATAACACCCAAATAAAGATGAGTATGAAAAAGGATCTTTATTTATAACTTGTTGAAAAATTAATGAATAAATAAATTTAGTAAAGTTGAGTATTGATAAGTTCTCATATTCAAAGAGAACTTATTTTTTCCAAAATAACATTTGTAGACTTCCGATTAATATTCTTGTAGTTCAGGAACCTACTGAATAGATTTTAAAATTCATAAATATTATTTGTTTTTGGTGTTTAGCTCTTTAAAGCCATGTTCCAGGTCTGCTTGAAGAGTTTTTCTTTTTTATGACACAAACAATGGTACTTACAATAATACTTACAACTATAAGAGACACTACTACTGACAGCACCACAGTCAAAACATTAACTCCAGAATCATTTTTATCAGGACTAGGATTAGGATGATTTTCATCA
Source organism: Myocastor coypus (assembly GCA_004027025.1). NCBI lineage: Eukaryota > Metazoa > Chordata > Mammalia > Rodentia > Myocastoridae > Myocastor > Myocastor coypus. The sequence goes on from PVJA010014003.1 coordinate 37,623, forward strand.
GGATTAGGATCTGCTTCAGGAATAAACAAAGCCACTTGGGCAATGTTGGACACCTCTGAGATCAAGTTGCTTTTGTCTACACTTTGGATGGCAATGAATACATGGGTTGCATTTTCTTCTGAGATATTTCCTGGTTTAAATGTAAAGGTTTCCTTGGAGTTGGCCTCCTTTGGCGCCAGGTCAGTCGTGTTAACTTGGAGAGCGTCTTCAAAATGGTCTCTCAGGTCAAGCATATTTCCACTTATTTTGATGATATATCGTTGAACTGAGGGACAAAGTTACATGTAGTTTAGTAGCTGTAGCATGTCATATTAAATTTCTTTCCATTCACTTTCAATGATACTGTTTAGTTATGCAAAGCATATCCTTATTTGGGAAGTGTTAGTTTCTTTTACTTTAGGGAAGGGTCTACAGGGCATTCAGGGTCTCACTACTAGATTGGACTTGTAGGGATCCACCTGTTTATAGCCTCCCAAGATCTGGGATTATAGGTGTGTACCACCACGCCCAGTCTCAGTTATCATTTTGCATATCTCGGGGGCTTCGAATTGAATTTGGATTGAACCCCTGGCCCCTGAACCTGCTTATAGGCACTTTAATTGGCTGAGCTATTTGGTCAGCCCTAGCTGTTTTTTTTTTTTTTTTTAAATTTTTTATTTTATTTTATTTTATTTTTTATGAAAACTACATTTTCACTTTTAAATTCTGCCAAATTGTATGAGGAGTGGGGATTAGTAAAATCTGATTGATCAAAATAGCAGATTTTAAAGTTAATAGTTTCCTGAACTGTCAGATAGATGCTATTGTCCCTTAACCAACCCTTACTCTCTTTTCAAAGAGCATCTATAGCCCCATGCATCAGCAACATGACATGGTGTCCTCACCTGTGCCAACGTCGAAATCTTCTCCTGGTGCCGTCCATGTTAGAGCGATCTCTTCTCCTTCAGGCGTGGCATCCAGGTCTGTAATTTGACTTGGTGGGAACGGGTCAGTGACAGGGTTTGTAAATCCTGATACCACAAATGCACTTCCAGAGGCCGTTCTGCTGAAATTCTCTGTAATTGTCTCAGCATCCTCATCAGTTTCAGGTCTTGGTGGGTTTCCTTCGATTTCCCCTGCATTAAATAATCTCTAGTTTAAAAAGTGAAAATGCAACGACTATTTTTTATAACACAGTGAACTGTTTGCCATTTGTCACTTGTCTTTTTCTTTTTTGCCATATATACAGGTAACTTTTTGCTAAGTCTCTGACACAATATTAAGCCTCAAACTGATGGGAGAGCCCTGTCATTAGTACCCTAAGCAGAATGCTGCATGATGAAGACAGATAACAGACTGCTTTGGAATGAAAGCTATACCAAATAAGAACAGTGCTGGACAATTAAATACATGCCCTTGCTGTCTCAAATTATCTCTAAGCTAGAAATACATGTGGGAAAATCATCGCTAGTTCCATTCTAATGATTTGGCCAGGTCCTTCCTTCCCTGCTGCAGCTACGAAGGATATTACAACTGCTAACAAAAAAGCCTTGGAGAATCAGTCACAAGATAAAGGACCTGAAAAGGAGATGTAACAAAGAATGCAGTGTATGTGCTTGGCATTACCATACTCTACACACTGTGTGTGGCTGCCTCAGGCACTCTAGTGACATAATGCATAAAATCTGAAGGCTAAGTCCTGCCTCTGGTCTGTACTTATGGTCATTATACATTAGATTGTTTCCTGTCCTGAGGTAAAAATTGGGCACATTAGTGTTGGTATCGTCAAGGTGTTTCAAAGTAACATAACGCTAGCTGACATTTGTAAGTACTCACTACGTGCCTGACTTCTTTCCAAAACTGAATTGGGCAACAGTTAACTGAGTATTCCAGTTCAGAAATAGGAAGTCTATCCTTGGATGTAAAATGAAGCCCGCCTCAGTCATATCAAACTGTAAATATTGCTCCAGCTGTCACTGGCTTCAGATAGCATGAGACACTCACCATCCACTACCCAGCCTGGTATATACGCAGCTCTGCTCCGTGGCTGCACAGAGCGTCGCCTGGCAGAGTTTGCTCCTGCGTGAGCTCGCACTTTCAAGCTGTATCTGCCATTTTCTGAATAAGCTGTGAAGTACCTGGAGTAGACGCCGTCACCTTTGAATGCATCAGCACCTAGTTGCAGAAGTGAAAATTCAAATTGGTATTGAAAATAATACGGTACATCCCTGCATTTTCTAAGAGAAACATTGGTCGCAATAAGCATATCGTTTAGATTGGATGTGTCATGGGAACAGGCTGTGGAGAACATTTTTGTAATCCTCTGCCAAAGCTATATATTGATCAACTGATACCCATTAGGGTTCTTTTTTAGTCTGTTCCCTGCCCAGTGGTGTGCATGATGTTTGCACTGTGTAACATCTCTCCCTAGATAGCACATACACACATTTTTATTTGTATATTTATAATAAATATTTGCATATCAGATCTTTCTGTCCCTTATCAATCTATATATTTGTAATATAACTCTTACCATTTCTCTGCCTATTATTTGCTTATATTAAGAAACTGATCATTCTGTTCCTCTGTATAAATGTGATGGGTCCTCACTATGAAAAAAAGCATCCTTTGGAGGACTTATTTTTTTGTATCCTCAACTAAAAGTACTTGTTTCTCCTTATCTTCAATGATTCCTGATTCCTTTTCTCTGCTCTTGTTATCCTCACACATTTACTCTGTAGTCTGACAGAAGAAAACAACATCTGCTATTGAAGAATCATTTGGAGGAGCTCAGGCCTACTGGGCTCTTGGTGGTAGCATTGGAGCCAACTACTGAGTCGCAAACTGTATGTATTTCCAATCACATTTATCATTCTATATCAGAGAATCGAGAGAGAGAGAGAGAGAGAGAGAGAAAGAGAGAGAGAGAGAGAGAGAGAGAGAGAGAGAGAGAGAGAACTTGAACTGAAAGTATCTGCATTTCCTAGAACTACAGACCATTAGACATGAGAAACTTCATTCCTCAGATTTTCGAGGGCAAACCTCAGAACTGTGTTTCAGCCCAGCTGCCAGATGATTGCCTCATGGTGGTGAACTATGGCATGTGTTATTTTTCTTTTAAGATGACAGATATTAATGGAGAGTTGGTTTTCTAAACAAAAACCTCAGTATTCAAATTTAATCACAGAGTTGACATTTTGCAAAAAATAAGTGGTTTTGGGGTTGCAGTTTGGGGCACTGTCTCTGAAAGGGTCACCATCCTTGCTCTAAAATGTTACAAAGCCTGCTCCAAGCCAGTGCTAATTGCCAATATGTACTTAGGGAAAGGCATTCCAAATTAATTTCACAGTTACTCAAATAATCATCTGAAAAAAAAGTGTCAAGAAATGAAACAACAGGAAAGTACACTTTAATGTTCTGTAATAGTTTTGAAGGTAGAGGAAGAGCTAGTTGTGGAAGAAGACACTGAAGCTCACCAAAGACCAATTTGAGAACTGTAGTTGAAGATACAAGTAAAACCTAACTGAATAAATAACACTGGTCACTGAATTTTTAACAGAAGTTTCAGTTCCCTGAAAAATCCAGACTTTGGAGGAGGGTCTACCCATCTTTGCAGAACAGGAAGACAAAAAATAGCCTGCATGGTTGCTAGTTCTCTGGTATCTAATTTCTCAGCAATGAGTCCTCCTTAACAATGACATTTTGAACTGCCCCCTAGGTCTCTGCTCTCTGGACTATGTTAGTATTTTGTTCCTGCTGCTAGAAACTACTCATGTTTCTCTCCCTTCCTCTGTCAGAGTCCCGGGTTCTTTCCATCGGGTCATATGGAACACTTGCCAAGCACTTGGTACATTTTACCCAATGAAATTTCCTGTTGTCCTTGTATTCTTCCACATTCTGAATTTGTTGAGTTCCTGTGTTACTGCAGACACTGGAACAGGGACATATAATGTAGCCTGAGTTACAAAAATGTGGGCTTATTCGTAAAAACCTGTGGATTACCTGCACCATTGTCCAGCAGTTCCAAAACTTCCGTGTTTCCACTGTTTGATTCAATGACAGCAGTCACACTGGCTCCAAGAACGGGCACATATCCTTGTCGAACTTCTGCATACACGATCATGGGGCTGGGGAAGATGTTTGTGTCTTTATTCATTTTAGTGCTCACTGTGATTGGAGGCACAGAAGAATTGGCTGCCCGAGAGGTTACTGTAATAGTTAATGTTTCCGGATTTGCTTTGGCTTGAAGACTATAAGTCCATGTGCCCACCTATAATGTTCAATGAACACACAAATATTCATAGTTAAGTTATTTTTTTGTGATTTGATTATACAATCCTAAAATACATTATAGAAATGTGGAGTTGAATAAACAGGTTGTTAATGGATTTGAGATTTTACAAAATGCAAATTGAGGCAGTAGAGGCAGTTACCCTGACTAGTGGTGTGCACGGTGTCTGTATTGCGTGACAAATCCACTGGAGATACACATTTTGGAATTTTGCGTGGTTTCAGCCTTATGCTTTGACTTCATGGAAAATCTGCACTTCAAGTTTCCCAGACTTTTCCCATACCTCCTCCATAGGGTTATTCTTGGCTCAACCTTACTTCCTTCCACCGAATCCATCTGGCTTTTCTTGCTTTCCTTGTCATTTTTACTTTCAGAATCATAGAATATTGCAAGTACTTAGTGTTTTCTATTAATTTCACATTTTGCACAATTACTGGCATTCATGACCATGGCATTAAATGGTTTCCAACCTTCAAAATGTAGAGCAATTCATTGAATAAATATATTACATCTTTGTAATCCATTCCTTAGTTGATGGGCATTTGGGTTGTTTTCAAGATTGAGTTATAACAGGCTGCTCTGCTTTAAACATGGGTACACATTATACCCTGTGGTATAATGATTTTCTTTCCTTTGAAAAAATACCTAGGAGGGGAATAGCGGGCTTGACGGTAACTTCTAGTCCTAGCTTTCTGGGGAATCTCCACACTGATTTCCATAATCGTTGTACCAGTCTGCACTCCACCAACAGTGGAAAAGGGATCCTTTTCCCCTATAGCCTCTCCAGAATTTATTATTGGTTGATTTCTTAATTTTAGCCATTCTTTCTTGGATGAGAGTCAATCATTTCTCAAATGACAAATTCTTTCATGCATTTATCTGCCATTTGTATTTCTTCATCTGAGAATTGTGTATTCATCTAAATGTTCAGTTTTGAATTGGGTATTTGAATTTGGGGCTCTGATTTCTTTTTTTTTTTTTTTTTTTTTTTTTTTTTTTTTTTTTTTTTTTTTTTTTTTCAAATTTTTGTATGTTCTAGGTTGAAGTACTTTGAGGGATCATGGACTAAAAATTTTTCCACTCTGTGAGCTATCTTTTCACTTTGTTGGTGATTTCTTTTATTGTGCAAAAACTTTTTAACAAAATAAAATTTTTCATAATCCAAATAAAAAATAGAGCAAGTGAGAAGGTGATGCCTCACCTGTGCACTTCCGGGAAGAAGGAGGTAGGCCATCCTGGAAGCAGTGTCCTGAGTGAACCCTGTTGTCAGCACTCCACTGGGATCCCAGAGAACAACGCTGGGAGGCTGTGCAGTCCAGGTCACAAGAAAGAACGTGTCCTTTCCCACAGTGCTGTCAATTATCACAGTGCCATTCATCCAGGGATCACTGGTCAGTTTTAATCCTTTACTTTCAAGCTGTTTAGATACATTTAAAAAATTAATATGGACAAGAATCTTTTTATTCTACTGAATTTTTTTCCTTTTTTTTGTGTGTATGCATATGTGCTTGTGTGCGTGTGTGTGTGTGTGTGTGTGTGTGTGTGTGCATGTGTGTGTGCAGGGTCTCACTACGGAGCTCAGACTTGTAGTGATCCTCTTGATTTGTGCCTTCCTAGTGCTGGGATTACAGGTGTGAACCACCCTGCCTAGACTCCATTGCTGGCTCAGGGTGCCTGAGGGCAGAGCCTGTGTAGCATACAGTGCCTGGGATGAAGCCCTGGCCCCTGCGCTTACCTAAGTGCTTAGTCCCCAAAGCTATATCACCAGCCCTTTCTTTTCCCTTTTAAAGATAATTCTCAATTTATGTTCTGAAAAGAAGCTTGTGTATGGCGTAGTGTGTTAGACTTGGGATCTTTACAAAAGCTGATGAGAATGCAACAGTTGTCAGCCAGAAAGTGTGGAACCAGGCTCTCAGGGAAGATGCTGTGTAATAAAAGCCATATCTGATCTGCTGAAAGCAGGAGTTAATACTTCATATTTTTTCTCTCTTCTTTATAGCTTTTTTGGCTAATTTTGCATGCTTGTATCTGGTAATCTGCACAGCTAATTTGAAGACAATAATATGCAATATAACAACCATTACTGAATTCTTATCATTTTGTTTAGTGAAATTCTGTATATCTATTTTTTTTACTGTTTCTTATTCTCTTTAAAAATATTTTTAAAAGTTAAAAAAAACCCCATGAAGTAGGAACATGGATTTTGTAAATGGACATACAATTCTATCATTTTTTTTTCCCCACAGTTTTCTAGGGAAATATTCACTATAGTCTTTTGCATCAAAAGGAGGCACAGAGAAAGATTACACACACACAAACACACACACACATACACACACACACACACACACATGCACACACACAGACAGAAAAGGAGGGAGGGAGAGAGGGAGAGAGAGAAAGAGAGAGAGAGAGAGAGAAAGAGAGAGAGAGAGAAAGAGAGACTGTACCATCCTCAGTTTAAACACATGATGATTCAATGGATTTTATAGGGACTGAGAGCATTTGAACAGTGTGAGGTTTATAGCCACATGTGCTGATATGTGGAGCTATTGGGAGGTATAGATAAGGTGGGTGAACCTTATCACTGGATTATTCATGCGTGAATCTCTAGCTAAATATGATGCGAGCAGCAAGTGGGTCATTGGGCACAGGGCCAGAGGCCAGACCACCTGACTGTGGACTGAAACCTTCTACACACTGTGAGCAACAATGAACCTTTCTTCTCTGGAATTTTGGTTTTGCATCTATGGAATAGGAAGTAATCAGGATTCTGGTGCTAGAGAAGTAGGGTCTTTGCTGTGACATTGCCTTTGGGAGTGACTGACAGGAGGAGTTTGAGAGGTTTGAGATGCTGACTACAAAGGAGGGCTGGAGCGCTCTGAGCCAGTTTGGGCGGGCATTCTTTTCAGAGCTCAGAGAACAGACAGCATTTCTATCTTGCTGATAGAAATGAGGCAGGGAAAGGTCAAACTCAGGTTTCATTTGGTAACAAAGACTTCACTGGTAATTGGACTCCAGGCTATGTGTGTATTATCTTTTGGCAGGGAGGTTTTTCTCCATTTTGATCCTGTTCTGAGACTTTGTGGGAGACTGAACTGTGAAGCTGAAAGTGAAACAGACAAAGTTGGAGAAGCCATGAATGTGGAACATTGGAGGAAAGCCACAAAGAGTGACAAAAGGTGGCCCAAGAGAGAGAAAATAAGGGCTATAACCAATGGCACTGCCATAGGGGTAGGGCATCCAAGCCCTTGGAGTTCACATCTCACCACTATTGGCCCAGAGTGCCAGACGTGGAACCACGAGAGGTAATGTTTGGCCTTCTGAGTTTTATTCTCCCTTTCCAACGGGAATGTATACTCTGTGCCTTAATATCTCTGAAGTATTTTCTTTGGGTTATACAGGGTCCCACAATTTAGCATTTGCCCAAATCTCAGAGAAGACTTTGGACTGGGAATTTTCAGTAGAAACTGGTAGTTGGCATCACTTAGGGATGGACTAAATGAATTTTGTATGGATGTGTTCTGAGCTGATTGCCCTCTGCCATGCCATGCTTCTTTGGACTGAAACATCTATAAATTGTGAACCAAAATAAACCTTTCCTCCTGAGAACTGTACATGTTGGATACTGAGGGTCAATGATGCCAAAGTAGCGAAGTCAAATAAGACAGAGGAGGTGACTCAGATAAAGTTAGGACTAGTAAATAATTGAGACAGTCTTTCATGGAGATTTTCCTGATGTGGAATCTTGAAATAATTTTTCACCAAGGGTAGACAATGAGAAACTGGACAGTACATATATTCAAGAAAAGGTCAAGCAGGTATGTGGAGTATGACATCCTAAGAAAAGTGAAAGGCAAAGACAGGATCTTCTCTGAGAGGACATTAAAGAAGTATTTCAAATCTTTGTTGACAGCAGTTACTACAGGAAAGCCAATGTTTTTGTTGAATTACCTTAGTTTCTAAAGGACAAGAATGTATACATTTACCTCATACAGCCTGATTTAGATAAGTAATAATGTACTTTCAATCTGATACCCTATATTTTGTATTTCTACTTTTAAATATCATGGGAATAGTCCATTTGGAGTTATAACTATCCATTCAAAATTACTAAGTGAAAATTGAGCAGAAAAAATATTACCCAAATCAGTTTTTCCAGAGACCCCAGTTTTTGCTGGTCAGTTTCACACGGTAATATCATTATTCTCTCCATCAGCCTGGTTGAAAGAGCTCAAAAATGCTCTTCATGTCTTGGGATTTTTTTTCCATTCAATGAGCTAGATCTCAGATGAGTTATTAACTTGCTACTGAGTCCATCTACAGAGCAGATCTCCAGGGCAGATGGTACAGATGCTAAGCTCACCTTGTGTAATTTCTACACTCTTATTGAGAAGTAAAGGGAAACAGGCTTATTAGGTGGTCATGGAAAGTGTGAAACTAGCAAAAGACTTGATAAACTGGAAGACAGAAGATAGTGGTCTTGATGTTAAGAAACAGGACAGAGACAGGGTGAATCAATAAGAAAAGAAACATTGCTGGGTGAAGTATATTACAATAGAAATAGGCAGTGCTGACATAATACATGAGATATGAATTACTAAGCAAAGTTTAAACAAGGGTTAATGCTCTTGAGAAAGAGTTCAGAAAGTGTTGTTTAGAAATATGTAAATAATAATAATAATAATAATAATAATAATAACCCAGTGAAAAAAATTTGTTGAAGTAGGGAAAGAACCCTTAGATTTGCAGAAATATAATTACTATTTTCCCTGTATTCATTTTATTTCTGAGAAATATACCTTCTATTTTTAAACTAGATGCTTAGTTTATTTGTCTAAATCTATGTCACAGCAGTGAGGGGTAAAGAGAGATTAGAAGCTTAGAAATTTTTAACAAATGTATTCATAGAAAATGGGTGGTTTGGCTGGGGAGATAGCTCAGTGAAATAAGTGCTTGCCTGGCAAGACAAAGTCTAGTTGGGGTGAAAAATTGATATTATTAGGTTTTAATGATATTCTTCAGCCGGGTGTGGTGATGCACACCTGTAGTCCCAGCACTTGGGAGGCTGAGGCAGGAGGATTGGTGCGAGTTTGAGACTAGCCTGGGCTACAAAAGTGAGCTCAAGGCCAGCCTGAACTGGAGAGTGAGACCTTGTCTCAAAAAGACAAAAAACAAACAAACAAACAAAAAACTATTCTTCAACTAAACTGTATGTCAAATTATGGCCTATTTTTGATATAATTTGCCCTCATTTAACCACTTACTTTGCCTTATGTAAAACATTATACCTACTTCAGAGTTAATTTTAATTAAAATTTTACCTTAAAAAGTTTACAGAAGCAACCCAATCATATTTCTTGGTTACAATAAATGCAGACACAAACCTCTAACACTGGCAACTCTCACCTGAATGGACTTCTGACTGAGTCCAGCATTTTCTGATGTCAGGGCTGCAAAAGCATCAATGAGCCCATTGTTCTCAGCGTTATCTGAAGCATAGAAATGTTTTCCTCCTAAAGCATAAGTGCACAAGCTGGGTTAATTTCTAGACAATAAATACACATTTTGGTGGTTAATAAGACAACAGTTTAAAGAAAGTCATGTTTTCAGTAAATACTATGAAAACATAAAATGTATCACTGTCAGATGGCTGAAAAATTAGTTCTGAAATCTTAATTTACAACTACATAACCAGGAAGGAAAAGCTACCTTACATCCTCAGTATCAAATCTCAGCTAGATTAAATACATCAAAAGATTAGACAATGAAAGACTATTACAATTCTGTGTATTTTAATTCATGGTCTTTACACAGTATGTTATTTAAGATACAGCTCTAAGAAAGTAGGCTGTTCAGTTTTTCAGACAAAGTAAATCAGAAATGGAATATTGGTGCTGCCCTGTACTCCTATGCTGTCTGGTTGCCTGACTTGGTTAGCAGCTTTAGTTGCTTTCTGTGCCACTCTGCTCTGTGTACCCTGAGAACAGCATTGGGTCTGCTTTGACTCTGGTCTCCAGTTCCTGGCACAGCACCCTCAGAGCAGGAGCTCAGGAGAAGGCGCAGGGTTGTGAACCCACACATTGACACATTCCTGTCCAAAGCCTGGAATATATAGAGCATCTTCTAACCTGTTTCATCACTCATCTGTATGACTGCTTGATCAGCAGATGGTCCCAGAGCAATAAAATGAACGATGACTCCGCTTTCCTTCACTTTATCAATGCAAGCTTTGGCGGTGTTGTCTTCCCCGTCAGTCAGCAGCACTATTTCAGACCCATCCAGTTGGAAGTCTGCCTTTTCAATCACCTGCAGAGGCAGTCCAGACACAGTTAGCACTGTAGATCAACCTGATGAGTGGGAAAGTAGACAAATACAGAGAAAATAAAGAAAAAACATATAGAGTGGAAGAGAAAGTCTTTGCTTTTTTTTTTTTTTTTTTTTTTTTTTT
>PVJA010014004.1:0-48344 GCA_004027025.1 Myocastor coypus
AAGAAGAAGAAGAAGAAGAAGAAGAAGAAGAAGAGGAAGAAGAAGAAAAGAAGGAGGAGGAGGTGGGGAGGAGGAGGAGGGGGGGGAGGAGGAAGAGGAGGAGGAGGAAGAGGAAGAAGAAGATGAAGAAGAAGAAGAAGAAGAAGAAGAAGAAGAAGAAGAAGAAGAAGAAGAAAGAAGAAGAAAGAAAGAAAGAACGAAAGAACGAACGAAAGAAAGAAAGAAAGACCAGCACTGCCAGTGTAAGGATATAACATTCTTGATCTGTAATACAAAGAAGTAGGTAGCTAAGTGCATGGTCTAGAGCCTGTTTTACACATGGTCCTACTACCTGCTAGCCTTGCAACCTTTGCCAAGATGCTTAGCGCACTAAGCATCAGTTTTAAGTCCTTATCTGACAAAGGAGGATACAAAGGAAAACCCAGAAAAAGGGTTGTCTATTCTGTGTCATTTACTCAACAATCCAGAGAAGCTATATAAAACTCTTTTTATTGTTGTTAACATAATAATGAAGATCAATAATGAATTGTTTCATTTCACTTATATAAGCACTTTCAGGACACTTATTAATTAAATAGCCATTGACAATGTTTTCTCCCTACATACAACATAAACACATGTACTGTTTAGGAAGAAATAACATTTTTGATTAATGGAGTAGGATTCCCATATGAGTAGCCTCTTGAATACTGACCTATGCATTTTATCATCTTCCACTATGTCAGTATATTTTTATAGCAATGAATCCCCCATTCCCCCCCCCAAAAAAAAAAACCCAAAATGGTGTGCATATCTTGACTCTACTTGAGTTTACACAGGCCAAGCAACATAGGATTATGTGTACATAGGTCATGATAATTCAGGACACTATCCAAACAATGTATGCAAACCCATCAGGAAAACTTCACGAGTAGAAAATCAAGAACCGCGCTGGAGCTTGTAACGTCCCCACAGGATTAGCCACAGGAGTTCATACGACCTAAGTCCACACTTAGAGAACTGAAAATCTCTTAAGACAGAAGGGACACAGTCAGTTAAATTAAGGAACAAAAACAGAGATTCAAGATAGGATTTTAAAAGAGAAAGGAATAAGCAATCTTTTACAAAGGGAAAGCTTGACAAGAACAAAAGTATAGTACTGTTGCTATTAATAAAAGAGCTGTGCTTCTCTTACTGCCTTTTCAGTGAACTGAAAGATTCAGTAATTAACTGTGTTTCTAAAGCAATTTGACTGTAATTTGCGGATCTCATTTTGAAAAAGACTTTGGAAGCAGTGTGCACAATCAATAGCTTCAGGCTTCACCTACAGCTGATGACATTTGAAACGTTCTCTTATGACCTTTCCTCTCTAGCTAGCCGTGCCCTAGCTACAGATATTAACCAGTTCATGAACCCTAACCGCTGACCCCAGAGTGTGAGTTCACCTCAGGCCCACCCGAATGCCACCACAGAGTCATGCACACACCAGTGGAGCCGCAGACTTCCCAGGAGCTGCGCTGTTCACATACATAATTACACAATTCAGGACTGCCAATTGCATAAAAAAAAAAAAAAAAAATACTTGAAAATGGAATATTTTTGTCAACCACTCCAGATTATGTTGGTGGGATGGAAAATGTCTTGGTTAAAAAAAAAAAAAAAAAAAAAAAAAACCTAATCATTGTTTTCTGAAGAAGTCATTATTCACTCTTTCTGTTCTATAAATCAAGTATCATCTCCCCATCTTACATAAATGTCCCAGCAAGACAGTGAGAGAGCTCAAGGGTGTCACAATAGGGAAGACGCCATCATTTTGAGTGAAGAACTACAGCCAGATATTGCCATCTTTGAATTCCACTCAAAGGCAAAGGCTCTTACTATGTGTATCTTCAACTTGGAAACTGTAAATTGGTAACACCTGCCATCTCCCTCGTGTAGTTAGGATTCTTGGGGACACTCTTCTCCCTGCCACGTTGTAGTCACTTCCGTGTATCCCTGTGTTTACTGACACTTCCACGTGCCTTGTGGTGGCCGGCACAGCCCCTCCCTCACAGTGACTTTCTCTTTCATGGGCAATGGTGATGTCTACCATGTTGCCTACTTTAAATCCCCAGACAGAGAGATTTGGAGTTCATCCAATCGATGAAAAGGGCTGTATGAAGGGCTGTCAGACCCCTCTCGGAAGTGGAGACCCTGCTGTCAGTCCACTACAGAGATGGTCTCTGCTCAGCAGAGCTGGCCCTCCCAGGGTCACATGCCCTGCCTGGACAGCTGAGAATGTGGCTAGAAAAGCTGAGGCCAAAACCTTTCCACCTGAGACATCTCTTGAGCCAGCCCTTCTCCAGAACTTCCCGCAATGTCTTCTGGGGTCTGCCAGGAGACCGTGTCGCCCTTTAACTTCTCTTCTGCCCTCTCCTCTCCTTCGCCTCTGCTCCCTCCCTGCCCCAGAAGCTCAGCTTGGTAGCATTTGGATGAACTTCCCCCAGGCTGACCCCTACCTCAGTGTCTGCACCTTGGGACTCTAGTCAGTGACAGGAACACATCCCAGAGTGCCACTTCCCATCCTCACACCAAGCCTGTGGGTCATCTCCAACCAGCTAAAATACTGACCCCCCTCTCTCAAGTTCTCCTTCTTGGTTCCCTAAGCTGTGGCCCAGAGGACAGTTGTGGTGTATGGGGGAGGACACCATTTGCTAGTCGTGGGAACTCCAGACTATGGCACTGGCTCCTGGGGGAAGATGTATTTGACATGTTTGTACATTTGCCTTCATCCCGTGATCCGCTGTGTGAGGTCTGCTCCCCCACCCCGCCCCGTTCATCTTCAGAGCCATCGCCACCTCCTCTGCTTTGTGAAGACCTTGCCTACACCAGAACTCACAGGGAGAACATCGAAACTTGACTGTGATCTAAAAATACTCATTTTTGGGTTTGAAAAGTTTGTTGCTAATCATGACTGAAGCTATCTAACATAACAAGCATAATTAATGCACTCAGAGTTGTTAAAGAGATTTTTGGAAATTCAAACTTATTGCATAAATTAAAGACATTATATGCTTCTTATAAAAATGATTTTATAAAACCACTTCCTTTTCACATTTGCATCAACTATATCTTTATTAAGAAAAAATTTTACTATTCTGCTAATGATGATGTAGACTCATTATAAAACTTAAAGTGATATAAAAAAAGTCTAACAAAGAAAAATTACCCCAAAATAGTCACAATCAACATCATGCATTATTCTAATTTTCTGTTGGTTCATAAAGCCAGAAATATTGGCTTTCATTAAAGCCAGATCAGGGCCAATAAGATGGTTCAGCGGTCTAAAGCACCTGCTTAGGAAAGCTTAGGCAATTGCAGGGACTACAGTTGGATCCCTGGCACCACATGCTGTGCCAGCCCCAAACCCAGGGCAGACTGAGCTGGCCATTAAAAAAAAAGTACCAGCTTTGATTAAAGCCAAGTCATTGTATATAAGATCTTTTATTTTTTTGTAACAAACTGTAGCTCTTTATTGAAAATTCCTTTAAAAAAAAAAAGGCATGATGCTTATAATATCTCATGATCTTTTTATTACTTTTAATAAGAAATAATGCAACAGTTTCAAAACACATTAGTAGCACATTCCCAATAACTGATGCAATGTATATTGTTGTCCTTGTGGTAGTTATTTAGAGCACAGGATGCAGACATGGTAATTTTTCTAATCATTATTGGTATAAAAATTTCTTCTCATTGAACTAAGACAAAGTAGTTGTATACATAGTCCAATATTCCATAATCATAATGGGTTATTGGCAGAACTGGCGATGTCTGAACCTGTTTGATTTAAACCTTTTACAGCTCAACATACTCATCTAGCTTTACTTTTTATGCCTTGTGGTTAAATGTTTCTGCTGGGTGGTTAAGGGCAAGTTAAAGCAAGACCTGTATAACAGAAAATGGAACTTTTGTGTCTCCCAAGGTCAGTCAAATCCCCTCAGAATTTACCTTCATACCATGTACAGTGCTTTGTAGAACTGTTGTCAGTGTCAGCCATTGCTTGGCCAGTTTGCTCTCTGTGAAAGCTTGAGCAAATGTTTTCTCTCTAGGTGACTCTCCTTAGGTACACTATACATCATCAATCCCTTTCCTCTGTGGCCCCATGATCTCCTTGAGTAGAAAATTTGGGACACCCCTGAGTTACAGGATGTTATGACACAGGTTCCCTTATGTCCTGAGTCCTCAATGACCTTGAAGGGCTAGGGTCAAAATATTGGCTGTCCTTGTAACCCTTCTTTTTCTCTAATTTTTGGTCTGTAAACTTACATTCTTCACCCTCCAGAAGAGAAGTTTAGTGATACTATTACTCTAGAACATAGGTACTTGAACTTAATTAACATCACTGTCTTTCTCAATATCAAACATCTTAGACTTAACTTGGAATTGATATTTTCCATCAATCAAGCTCTTTTAATATACAAAGTATTCTTAAATTTTTTAGCTAAAAGACAAAAAAAACAGCAGAAAAAAGAAGCAAATTTGAATTTCCGAGTATTAAGCAAACGTTTTCCATCATATGAAGTATTTCCTCAGAGGTCACTCCTGGGTCACAAGGTGGAAATGAAAAGCTGAAGATGGAATAATTGTAAGAACCTGCTCCAGCGTAGGTGCCCCGGTGGGAATGACTTCCTGCCAGAAAACCTTGAAGGGGAAGCAGACCTTATCACCTCTTCCCATCTGCCCATTGCTTGACCCAGGTTATATGAGCACTTTCACTTATATGATCACATGTACTTATTTCCCAGCCTCTGCTTCCCCACTTTCTGATTATAGTGCAAGTTTCAGCTGTGTGTAAGATGTCCCTGTAGCTCAAGGGATGGTCTTTCCTTAAGGCTACATGTCCCTGCTTCTTTCACAAGTGGGAATAGCCAGCTGACCAAATGCTGGGCAAGAAACTGTTAGAGACACTCCAGAAGCAATTCCTGGATTAAGCCTTCACAAGAAGGAGCGCACCTTGCCTATGTCCCTTGCCACCTTTCCAGTCTGCAGTGCCTGTAATGGTGACAGCAGCAGAAGCATTCACGTGGCAATGGGAGGGGCAATGACAGCTGGCAGCAGAAGGACAATGAGGTGATAGAAGGCCTGGCTGCTCCCTGCCCTCAGCCACTTCACCAGTCCTGCTTTTCTCCCCAGACTTTCATGAGACAGTGAAATGCACGCCACTTTATTTACGTCAGCTCACCTTAGCTTTCTGTGTACAGCAGCCTACCTGCCTCTTAGCCAGCATCCTGGTGAATGTCATGGTTGTCCTGAAATCAGACTCCCTGGCTTCATTTTAGCTTAGGCCAACCATCACAGGTCCGGCATTCACTGCCTAATTCCTCTGACCAGAGGGTGCTTCCATCTCTCAGCTATAGGGGTTTTCTGTATTTGCGATTGTTTCGTTAGTTTGGTAGGATTGGTTTCCTCTTACTATCTGTAGACAACATGTGTTTGTTGTCTTACAGTTCTACATGTCAGGACTGTCAACTGAACCTTATTGAGCTCACATTGAGTACTAGCTGGTTTCTCCTCAGGGCTCTAAGAGATAAGCCACATTCGTGCCTTTACTGTCCTTTGCTGCCTGCCTCTCCCGGCTGCCTCCTGCCCTCTGTTCATATTCCTGATCTTTCATGGCAAAGCCAGAACATAGTATCTGTGAGGATTGCTGTATATGACCCTCCCACCACCTTCTATCACGTGAAATGATTGTGGTGCCTACACTGGGCATCTAGCCAATCTAGTATACTCTCTCCATTCCAGTAGCTTAAAGGTGACTATATCCCTAAAGTTGCCTCAGGCACATGAAAGAATAACTTCGCAGGTTCCAGATGATTTAGCTGTAGACATTTCCAGAAGGTGGGAAGGTATTGCTCTGAGGATCGTGAGTGATTTGGTTCTATTTTTGTTTCAATTCTCTCATTTAACTGGGTCTTCAATTTATTTTCTCAGGGCCATGTTCATTATATTATCCATCATTGCTTTCCAGAGATAGCATGTGACTGTCACTCTCACCAAGCTACTAATCAAGAAAAAGCATTGGTGAGGAATTGTCTTTTGGGGTAGAGGTCATGCCATCTCCAAGACAGGATTTGGTGTTCTTACTTCCTTTTAATTTTTGTACACGATTGCATTTTGTTGCTGAAGTAGACTTTCATCGCTGTGCTGTTGTTTATTGTCATGCTACTCACATGAATCTGAGCTGCTCTGTATCAGAGATTTTTCTCTACTATGGTATGGGAGACTTCCCCCAACACCTAATGCATGTCTGCACGTTCTTCTGGGCTTCAACAAGAACTTGAGGAGCTCTGTTCATCCCTAGAAATGACTTGTTAGCAAGGAGCAGTGAGTGAGAAAGAGAAAAGCACTCGCCTGCTGCCATATGCAGTCTCTTGCGGGACACAGGGGTGACATTTATTTTCCTGAAAGTACAAGCAACTGCCATGTGGGACAGTGACGCAGCACACTCGGTAGGATCAGGAGTCAAAATAGGTTTTGTGGGACCAACAGAGTATGCAATTGAAGAGGCTCCCTTCAAGAAAAAGGGTAGATAACTAGAGTACAAAGTTAGGTATGCACATGCATTTTGTGTAGAATAAAAACAAAATGAAAACGTTATTAATATTAAAAGAGAGTTGGGGAGATAAGCGCCTGCCTGGCAAGGACAAGGACCCAAGTTCAAGCCCAGACCTGCATGCTGAGCCAGCCACCAAAACCAGGCATGGTGGTGCATGCCTATAATGCCAGCACTGGGGAGGCTGAGACAGGAAGACCCCTATGAGTCTAAGCTGCATAGTGAGACCCTGCACCAAATAAATAATATTAAAAGAATAGGGAGCAGACAAGAGAGAAAAGACAAAAGATATTGTGATCCAGCTGGACAATATTTCTAAGCATATACTTTAATTTAATATAATTATCATATATTATAAAATGTTTTGGGGTCTATTAATTGGGTTATTAACCTGCATGTATGATAAGTAACTTTAAAAGAACTTATAAGTGCCGGCCAAATAGCTTAGTGGATTAAAGTACCTATAAGCAGGTGCAGGGGCCGAGGATTTGATCCCCTGGCCTGCCGTGTGATCCTTTCCCTGGGGCACGCTGAGAGAGCAATTGAGACTGGATGTGATGGTGCACACCTGTAATCCCAGCGCTTGGGAGCCTGTAAATAGGTGGACCATTATGAGTCTAATCTAGTAGTGAGACCCTGAACACCCTGTTAACCTTTCCCTGAAAATACAAAAAAATAAAAAAATAAAAAATAAAAGAATTTATAGGATAAATAAATGAACCTGATGCTATCAATATAAGGAAGGAGAAACAGAAAAAAGAAAGAACTGGCATGTGTTGTGTACACATCACCATTCCCCACAATGCAGATATGTACTAATAAAAATAAAATAAATGGCAAAACACAAAATGAGGATATCTAGAAGAACAGCTAATAATAAACCACTTGTTTATGTCTGACAAATTCTTCTCTATCTCTCCCATATTCTTTTCATTTTTTAATGTGAGAACAAATTTTTAATGGAAAGAGTAAAGATAGCTTATTCTTTATAAGCATCATTTCCAAAATTTTCTTTTACTTTAGTTTTACTACTGAATATGTCTTTTAAAATCCCAAGTCACACTTAGGGAGTTCCATCAGTTTGTAGAAGAGCAGATTCGGGACTGTGCACCACTTTGCTCTTATCTGAAAGCTTTTCCAGATCTAGCTTCTGGTTCCAAGCTTTTGCCGTTGTTTCTCCCCCAGCACCCACAGATGTCCAGTGCTCGGTGCCACAGGACACTCGCCTCGGGCTCTAGCGGAGCCTGTATCCCTGGGGAATTTCCACTGGGAGGGCTACCAAACTTAACTGGGCCAGCAGGCCACCTAAATGTAGCCCCCAAATCCTACCTCACTATGTCCCCAGTTCACACTTCACTGCATTGCCACTTCTGGGAAGGCTATGGAGAAAGAACAACTCCCTACAGTGACCTCAGCTAAAACAACACCTTTGCAAATTTGCCACAAACATGTAACGCTGTGAAGGTATTGGGGTGGGGTCCTTCCCCTTACCCTTGATGCGCAAGAGGGTCTCAGGTGTACCAGATTTTTTTATCTTCCTTTTAAGTCTAATTCTGGAGGAAGGAACCCCCTGGATCTTCGAGTATTTCCAACTCACAGAAAACCCTGGATCCCTCCCTCATACCTTGTCCTCATTCTAATACCGGCAGTCAGAGAAGAGAAAAGAGAGTTGTGTTCGTTTGACTTCTTCCCAAGTTTGGAGTTAATGGACATGGATGCCATAACGTGATTAGGTGCTCCTGGGAAAACCCATTTTCTGCAAAGCTACACTGTGCTCAAGCTTAAGAGGTTTGGGGGAAAATGAGTTTTGTACTGTGCATGTAAATCCTCTGCAATATTTTAATTGATTAAATATATTGGCACATTTTAGTTCTACATAATGATCATATTCATCCTAAAAAATTTGTACCTGTACATGACACATCTTGATTTTTTTTTACCACTTCCTCTCCTCCCTTCAATCACTCTTTTCTTCCTGATGTATAAAAGTTGTGGGGCTGGTGCAATGGCTCAGAGGGCTAAAGTGCCTGCTTAGGCAAGCGTAGGCAAGCACAGGGACCCCAGGGTGGGCTGAGCTGGCCAGAGTCCAGGTGTGCTGCTGTGCACATCTGTAATCCCAGCACTAGGGAGGCTGAAAGCAGGAGGATCACCACGAGTCTGAGCTGCACAGTGAAACCCTGTAACAACTAAATACATCAAAAAAGTAATTAATAATAAATAAAACACTTCAAAAAAGAATAATTGTAAGATTAATCCTCACACAAGAGGCTATCTCCTTCTCCAAAGACATTCCAAAATGATCAAATGTCCCCTATCGGTCCAGGGCACATTTCCTGCTTTTTCTTGTTTTCCCTGAACTCTTTCTGTAGCCCAGGTGGCCTCAAAGTCACCATCATCCTCTTGCCTCCTTCTCCTGTGTACCAGAATTACAGGAATGTGCCACCGCACCTGGCTACCAGGGGAGATTTCCTTAGTTTCCAGGTTAGGATCAAGAGCTCTAGAGAAAAGAGAACTGGCAGGTTACCAGAAACCTTGATAAATCTCAGAGCCTGATAAATTCAGGCTTTGTTTCTTATAATAAAAATTCACAGTATGAATAGATAATCAAGAGCTTCATTCATATCTTCCTGTGGAGATTTGGGGTATGTAAAACCAATGAAAAAATGCTACTTTGATTATTATGCTATGAATAATAAGATATTGTGTCTCTAATCATATATGTGTATTTATAGGTCTAGATATAGATATATAAACAGATAATTCATATATATAATACATACAGACATGGATATAAATGTTATGAATAAAATTAAAATCTCTGACCCTTCAGAGTCTCTGGATTCACACTGGTTTAACATTACTTTAACCAAACATCATAGTTATTCAAACTCTTAAATTTTAGAAATTCCTCTTTATCTTTAAAATTTAAACCCACCAAAATTAAAACTTTGATGTAGCATACAGCATAATCTTTGTCAGTCATCAGTTTTAACACTGAACAAAATGTCTGTATAACTTCTTCATCCACAAGCACCCAGAGCTTCACCAGAACCTTCACACAGGAGGAAACACAGTAACTCTTAAGCCACCAAAGTAGCTACTATGTATGCTCAGGAAAGAGATGTTTAAAGATTTGGCACTATTTTCTTAGGGTTCTTGCAGCTCATATACCTTTTCTCCAATTGTTGGAAGTCTATTCATGAGCCCTTGAACATATTAATATGAAGGTAAGGGTCTCATAAGTTTTAAAACTCCCATTGTATCTTAACAAATTTACATCAAACACATGTCTTCTAGATAAAACATTGTTTTAGGACTGATTTTCAGGATTTTCTTGAGCACACTGGTTTAATTCAAGAGGCACAGAATCTAGAAATATTCTCTGTTGCTCTTGAGTACTCCAAATTGTTTCAGGCTTTTTGTTTTTAATACTGAGGATCAAGCTCATAATCTTGAACTAGCATAAGCAGGTGCTTAGGCCACTGAGCTGTCTCTCCAGCTTAGCTATCACTTTTTGATATTGCTGATATAAGCCCATTGTCATGCCTTTGTTTAGTTACTACTGGAATATGTTTTCTGGGTTAGTTTTTGTTATTTTGTGGGAGGAGGATAGAATTTGCTTCATGTGGTTTTCTTTCATGTTTCAAAAACAATTTCTAGTGCTTCCTTCAGCAGCATGTATACTAAAAACAATTTTCAGGTAGTTTCTTCTGATGCAGTATAGCAGAGCATAAATCATGCCAGCTAAGAATTTCAACACCACGCCTCTAGTCTATTTTTCTACGGCAAACTACCTGGGTAGTGTTAAGAACATAGTCAGTGTCCAGGGGCCTTGGAAGTGCATCTAGAATACCTTTCAAGTTCTGATATGGCCTGAGTATTTATGACCCTCCAAGTTCATGATCATTCCCTACCTCCTATGATGACATTTGGAGATAGGCCTACTGGGAGATAATTAGAGTTAGATGGGGTCATAAGTGTGGGGACTTCAGATGGGATCAATGATGCCCTTGTAAGAAGAGACACAGAGATTGTTCTCACTCTTTTTCTCAGTCAACCATGTAAAGGTACAACCAAGGTAATAACCTAAAGAGAGGTCTCAGCAGAACTGCCCCATGGTATTATCTCAACTAGAACTTCTGACCTCCAACACTATGTGAAAATAATCTATTTATGCTTTAAGCATCCACCCTATAATATTGGTTAAGGCAGCTCAAGCTGATAAATACACGGTTCTTCCAATTTAAAGTTATGCTTCAAAGACAAACAATGTAGACCTACTTTTCTTCATCATTCCATTAGCAATCAAACACCCTGGACACTATAAGATAAATGAGGAGGCCATAAGAAATGAAGAAAAACAGGCAGACTGACGAGGGAACTTCCACTAAGGAACAATTTAGTGATCAGTTCTCAGAGCTACCATTTGGCCACATAAATACCCAGAAGCAGTAGTGAGAAGCTAACAACTCAGAAATATCAATGGGCATAGAAATGCCAATAGGAAAACAAGCCTCAACAAACCTTGTTTTCTCTCATCAGAAGACCATAAAGGGGGTAACATAGCAACACACAAAAGAGAATGTAGCTGATCTATTATAATCAAATAGTAAGAACACACACATGACCCCAATGCCCTCATACCCACAAAGTCAGAGTGAAGAACCTAGACTTCTGCCCTCAAGAATCTGCTGCTCAAGAATCCAAGTCAACTAAATACCATGATGTTATCCAACAAAGCCAAGGAGAGAAGTGAACTTTCACCCCTGGCAGGTAGTAATGAGTCTCTCTTCCTTGATGGTCAGGATACCCTGGACTTCCAACCCCTCCATTAGCACCAAATCACTCTCCACACACAATAAGGTTGTATCATAGGAGACTGCTATGGCTTAAGTATTCATCCCCACACAAACTTCTGTAAAAATGTACCCCTTGTAGTGGATTTCTAATTGGTTGTCCACTTACTACTGCCAGCTCAACTAAATTAGTGTGGTGTGAGAGGCACAACTGAGAGTTGTTGCCAGAAGCATAAAAGGCAGAAAAGAAGTTGTTGGAACACTTTGTAAGATGTCTTGGGCTGTTCGGCTGGAGGACTTTGTCATACTGGCTTTTCAAATGAACTTTAGAAAATCTTGGATCCTATGCAGAACTGAAAACTTCAATCACAAGCTGGCAAAACCATTTCAGTGAAAGTGAAACTAGACTTTCAGACCTTAAAGACACCATTGCAGCTAATGAAGAGGTAAGAAAAGATCTCTTAAAAACAACTAGGATGCAAGAAAAAATAATTCAACATCTGCAAGACGATGCAAAGATGAACAATGTAAGACTAATAGGCATCAATGAGAAAGAGTCTGTACAAATGATATAAAAATATCATACCATGTCTTACAAGTAGATTTTTAAGTCAAAGTAATAGCAGAAAACTACCCAAATATGGGGAAAAAATTTGACAGTCAGGTAACTGAAGCATATCAAACTCCAAATAACATCAACTCAATTAAAATCACACTCAGAAATATAATAATCAAGATCCCAGAAATTCAGCCCAGGAACAGTATACTAAAAGCCACTATAGAAAAGAAACAGATCACATTTAAAGGAAAACCCATTAGAATAATGACAGATTTCTTTTTACAAACCATCAAGTCAAGAAGAGCATGAAGCAAAGTACTTCAAGTCTTGCAAGGAAACAAATTCCAGCCCACACTGATACACCCTCAAAACTCTCTTTCAAGTTCAATGGAGAAGTGGAATACTTGCATAACCAAGAATAACTAAAGAATTTCATGATGACAAAGTCAACCCTGCACAGTTTACTAAAAGATATTCTAGAGAGGGATCAAAATGACTGGAACTCCATGACACAGAATGGAAAGAACACACCAAATAGGACAAACAAACACAGGAGAAAAAGAGGTATATGAAAGCAGTCTTTCAACTATTCTTTTGTATACAGCAGCAGAAGAGGTCCAGCAGCATATTCTACAAATGGACTTCTCCTGCACCCTATGGGTCATGATTCTGTCTAGTTCTATAGGATAGCTATCAAGGAAATAGCAGTAGCTCAGTCCTACAAGTGACTCCTGGCCACCAGTAAGTGTCGTGGACACTGCTCATGTCCACAACGTTACTAGAACTTTGTGTGATATGCTATTCTCAAACTCTTAGAAGTTCTGACCATATATTTGCCATACCAGTATTTATGTTATCTTTTATTCTTAGCAATTATTTACTACCATGTAAACTTTTTCCTCATTAAAATTTTTGTATATATTAACCTACTCAATACTATGTGAGTACTCTAATTGATTACAGATTACTACATGTGATACACAACATTCTGACCTCTAAGTGGACTCACAATTTGATTTGAATTTTGGAATATTGTCATGAAATATTGAATTTAATTTTAATTAATTAATATTTAATGAATTTTCTGAATATTATTTAACAAAACTTTTTGTTTTATGATTCATACTGTATCTTTGACTTAAAAATCTACTTGTAAGACACGGTATGATATTTTCTCTTTGTATTAGAACTTTAAAAAGAATGTATATATGTGATAGAGTTAGCATAGGTATACAGCTACCTTGTCTTACTTCATTGAGAATAAAAGTTTGTACTAATATTGTTTAGACAATACAACAGCTCTGCATCTTGTCCTCTGAATAACTACTATGAAGACAATAATATGCATGATATTAATTATTGCCACCATCGTACTTTTTTGAAACGTTTCATTACTATTTTATCTTTTTTCTCATTAAAATGAATTTTTAAAATTTAAAAACATTGTAAAGGAGCCAGTTTTTAAAAGCTTTAGCAGCAATTACAACTATAGCTTACAACATGGAAAATCTTAACAAGGAAACAGGAAGTTTCAGCAAAGGGATTTTAAGAAGCACTTGAAAATTTTATAACTAAATAATAGGTAAAGAATTTAGTGAATTTAGCAGCGAAATGAAGAGAAGAAATAATCATTAACCTTGGGCACAGATGTCTCAGTTACATCTCTCCTCACTGAGATTCAACCTGAGACTCATATCCCTTTGGAGAAAAAGGTTTATTTGGGTTCACAGTTTGTGGAGTTTTCCCCCTACAGTCAGTTGGCTCTAAGGCACAGTCACTTGTCAGAGGGCAAAGGGCCCATGGCCTGAGAGTGGGAAGCAGTGAGAGAGATAAAGGAGGAGAGCAGGAGATAGACTCTTCCAGGCTATCCACACCCAGGGACCAGACTTCCCCACTCAACATCACCTCCTCTAGCTACAAACTCATCAGTAAGTGAATCCACCAATGAGTACTGTGCCTCATGACCCAATCACCATCCAAAGCCAAGGTATGAGTGCACAAGGTTTTGGAGAAATGTCAAGATATAAACTACAACATTCTATCCATGCCCACCCAAAGACTCCTGCATATCCCTTTATGCAAAATTCAGTTAATCCTTCTCTAAGAATTGCCAGTATCCTAACAGTTTCAGCACTGATGACAATTCCAAGTCCAAAGCCTTCTTTCATCTTTGAAATATTAAGCCTTTAGACAGTAGAACCATGATACTTATATTCCCCAATAACATTTTTCCTGTTGCTTGTTGTAAACTACCTGACTTCTTTTTAATCCTAATCTTTTCAGCCACCAAGCTCTCTTTTGATTGATTTGCAGACACTGACTTTATCAGAGCTTCCTTTCTGGTCACATGCTAATGTATTTCAATCATTTAACTGTCACTTCTGCTTTTGATTCTCAGGGTAGAGCTGGCTAAAAGTTCCCAACAATTAAAATCCCACAGCTTCAACATTAGATTGCTTTGAAATTTTCTCCACCAATTTCATTAGTCAACTATTTTTAATCTCAGGTTCCCTCAAAGTCTCAGGTTAGGAGCAAAATGGACACAAATTTTCCAACAGAAAATAATACATATGACCCAGAGTCCAGTTGTCAATGGAACTTTTGTTTCAAATTGAAACCTAGAGGGTAAGTTGAAAGTGTTTTTTGTTTTTTGTTTTTTGTTTTTTTTAATTGTGGACAATAACTTCCAAAATTTGAAAAATGATATAATCTACACATTAAAAAGTCCAGTGAGATGAGAATAGTGATGTGCACTTATAACTCCAGCAATTTCTATAGGGTGGAGATGGGAGGTCAAATGACAGCAGATGTTCCATAACTAAGTCTAGAAGGAAAGACATAAGATTTTTCAAGCCCTAGAATAAAAATCTCATGTCCAGAAAAATTTTCCATACAGAGGTGAAAGAGAAATGAAGGTATTTTCAGTTGAATTAAAACTAAGAATTTGTTGGAAGAAAGCCAGTCTACAAAGAATAGTAAAGTTCTGAGTAGAAAAAATAATAAAGAACCTTGAAACATTATGAAAGAAGAAAGACTATGATATGCAAAAATAGGAATTAAAACCATAAGAATTATTTAAAATTAAAATCTCTGTTCTCTTGAATTTTCTAACTTGTGTTTGATAAATAAAGTAACACTATCTCGGATAGCTCCTAACATGCTTACAGAGTCTATTTATGTTATATTATAAATGAATGAAAATGTCAAAGTGGTAAAATGATCATCCTAGTAATCCATGATAAATTATGAATATATAATATAGTACCCATGGAAGTACTGGAAAAACTACACAAAGAGACAAAGTCAAGTACTAAAATAAGACAAAACGTAAGTCTAAAATATGTTCAGTTACCCTACTGTGGAAAAAATAGAGAATCAGAAAACAGAAAATAAAATGACAAACTTAAATCCTAACCTATGAATAATTACATTTAATGTAAATTATCTAAGCACACCAAAGGCACAATTAGCAGAAAGGATTAAAACGTGACCTTGCTATATGCTTTCCCAAAAAAACATATGTCAAATATAACGATATAGGCAGGCTGAAAATAAAGGTATGACAAAAGGTATACTACACAAGCACTCAAAGCAGAAATGTCTACAATATTAGAGTCAATTTCAGATCAAAGAACACAATTCGAAATAGACAACCACGTACTCATGCAGTGACAAGTGGACCAATACACCAAAATATATAACAATCTTCAATATTCATGCGTCGAACCATAGAGCTTCAAAATGCTTGATAAAAGGGAAAATGAAACAAAAAAGTGCACATTTATAGCTGAATTCAACATTCATCTCACAAACACAGAACAAGCCTACAGAAAGTCAACAAGGACATAGAACACAACCCCACACTACCCCAAGGATCCAAATGACATGCCAGACCCCTCCATCCAATAGCAACCAAAGACACATTATGCTCACAGACCCACAGAACATAAACTAAGATAGCCCAGCTTTACCTCTTCCTTGGGTCAGTGTCCTCTCCTCCCCTCTCCCCCGACTCCTGCAAAGCAATCAGGATGTGTGCTATCCACTTTCTCAACTAACCTCTCCTCCTTCCAATCCATGCAGGACCATACTATATATTAATGCTCTATGACATTCTATTACTAGCTCCCACGGAATAAAGAAAAATGTTTTTTTTAAAAAAAAAAAAAAATTAACTAAAATATATAACGACAGTGTTTATTCTAGAGTTCTATGGCTGGTTGAGGGAAGAAATAAGATTAAACATAATTTTGAACCCAAACTTGGTAAATAGCACTGACTGGATCCATGAAGACCCTATAGTCTCTACAAAGCTGGGCTACTCCTCTGTATCCAAAATCAGCACTCCTCAATGGGAAAATCAAGCAACTGCTATTTTAATTAGATATGCTATTGAATTCTACTATAAAAAATAAGGCTGAACCTATGGCTAAGGAAAGGGTAAATTATTCTCTTTAAACCATGGATTAATTCTAGGATACCATTTAGAAAATTACTTGATCTAAAGTATTAAATGGCACCCAAATTGCCCAGAAGAGTTATTATATTTCTCCTAATGAGTAATTCATTTTTCTCTAACCAGTTGCAGGAAGTCCAATTAAAAGCGAAATACGGCTCCTTACATTTTAAAAATAGGACAGTATTAGAAAAACCAGCTGAGTAATTTATAGGAACTTTTAATATACTAGAAGTAGTTAATTAAGATACATTAAATTGCCATTTGCAGAGTCCCCTTCATTCTCTATGAAGATATTACCTGTACTTTGTCCTCACAGTCACTCCTAAAAGAGGCTGTGCTGTGGGCTGGGTGACTGTGGGTGTGGGTGTTCGTTGGTGTTCAAGTTGGACAGAAATGTATCAGTCATTTCCTGTTTTGTTGAGTTACTCTTTGCCATCAACTTTGCCATCGACTTTTCCGAAGTTCCTTTCATTCCGTGTTACCCGTAGGCTGTAACTTCACAGAGCACGCACGTGAGTACATACTGTTGTTCTCACATAAATTTTATATATATATTCACACACTGTTCTTGAGAAACAACTCTAAATCATAAAATCAAATTTTCTCTATGATTGTACGGGACATGTCATATGAATTTATGAAAAAAAGATGCATCCTGCAGGGAGTAAAGCCACCTAAGAATCGAGGAGGTCATCTTAGCCTGAGAGGTCCTCAGTTTCCTACCAGATTGTGGGCAGGGTGATCAGCTTTCTCTGCCTCTTTGGAGACTGCACAATTGAAGCTGACTTGTGTCCATGAAGGATATTGAGCCCATTGAGGTGGAGGAGTTACATGGAAATCTGTAGTCATAATGTTCACAACTGCATTTTATTTCACCCAAGCAGGTCTTTATGAGCATCATGCCCTTATCCCCCTATAGATAAGTTGCTTTTCATTGATTTCCCATGTTAGGATTCAGATACGAGGGAGCTCAGTGCTTTGCTCCAGTCATGTAAGCCCTTGGCTTTAGAGCAAGGATTCCGGGTACCTGTTGGTGAGGGCCCTGTGACAGAGCCTGTGGGCCTGAAAGCCATCTCACTTCACAGAAGCTTATTACATGGTTCAGCTGCAGGCCTCTACTACAGGGAGCTAGAAACTTGCTTTGTAATTTTACTTTTGACAGGCTTGGGATCTTTCAATTGGAAAGAGGGAGAGAGCAGAGAAACAGTGAACAACACAGCTGAAATCATAATCTTTGTTTTTAATGGAAAAGTGAATTCAAGATTTTACCTTTTCTTTTGCCTGCTTAGAAATGGTCCCCCTGGGGGAAAGTCTGCCTGCCTCCCAGTCAGCAGGCACAGTGTGCAGCTCCACTCCAATGCACCCCAGCTTTATGTTCTGTTGAATGAATCATGGGATATGGAGGCTCCTATTGACAGGAAGCATTTATGATACCCGGATTAATGGTTAAAGATTGGCCAGCTAGAACTGTAAAAAGAAAAGACTGTTTTGCCTCTGCATTATGAGGCTCTTACACACGGGGAGAGGAACTCTGGTGAGTTGCTACTGAAGAGTGAAATGGGATGCTCTGTCTGGTTTATTTGCTTTTCTCTGCACACCTAGTGCTTATATGAATTGTGGGCCTGTGCACAGCTGGGGGGTGTTTAACGAGAGCAGCCAATCAAAGAAGCAAAGCAACAGCAGCACTGGAATTATTAAGCATCTCTCTCTCTCTCTCTCTCTCTCTCTCTCTCTCTCTCTCTCTCTCTCTCTCTCTCGTGTGTGTGTGTGTGTGTATGTGTGTGTGTGTGTGTGTGTGTGTGTTGCTCTTCAACAGGGGAGACTAATGATAAACATCAAACTTAGTGAAGTTCCACTTCCTTTATCTGAGATGCCCAGCAGAGTCCAATCCAGAGAGGTGGGAAGGAGATAGGTAGGACTGGTGAAAGAAGAGATGGAAAATGACTGCTAATGAGCAGAGCATTTCCTTACAAGGTGGTAAAGTGCTCTGAAATTAGATACTGGTGATGGCTGTGTAACCTTTGTCACAAGGGTTTTGTGCATCAAAATCATCAAATATTCTTTTTTTTATTATTTTAGGGAAGGGTCTACAGGGTGTTCAGGGTCTCACTACTAGATCAGACCCAAGTGATCCACCTGTTTACAGCCTCCCAAGAGCTGGGCTTACAGGTGTGAGCCACCACGCCTAGTCTCAATTGTCATCTCAGGGTGCTCTGGGAGCAAAGCCAGCACAGCAGGCCTGGGGATCAAAACACTGGCCCCTGTGCCTGCTTGCAGGCAACATCAAACATCCTTAACAGCTTTCTGCCCCAGTTTTGGCTACACTCCAGCGCACTCTGCAAAGTGATGACCTTGCTCCTGGAGTCTGCAGCCCACACTTCCTATGAGTACCCCACTCTGGGCCTGTTTTTCTCTAATCCATTCTCTAAGAATCAGAATCTTTCTACTCTACGACGATAAGAGAGGCAAAATAAACCCTGTTACCTAAAAAGCACTGTTCCTTCTGGGAGCAGAGCTACTCCATTCACAGATCTTTACTGGGCGATTTCAATCTCCCATTTCCAATCAGAGATCAATATTTACTATCTTTGGTTTATGTAGAAAACGCAGGGGCCCGGCGGGATGGCTCAGTGGTCTAAAGCACCTGCTTGGGGAAGCTTGGGCGGCTTCAAGGACCGCGGTTCGATCCCCAGCACCACATGCTGGGCCAGCCCTGCCCTCAGGGCGGGCTGAGCTGGCCATAAAAATGAGTGAATAAACAAACAAAGGTTCTGAAACAAGAAAAAATAATAAATAAAATAAAAAAATAAAAAACAGAAAACACAAACATCTAGCAAAAGCATCATCACTGCTAAGCATATATTAAGTAACTACTGCCAAGTATAACTTTAGCCATTAGGGATGCTCCAAACGTCATCGCCAGAAGCAAACCACTAGTCTTTTTTTTTTTTGGTCTTTCTGAGACGGAGTCTCACTATGCACTTCAGACTGGCCTTGCACTCACTTTTGTAGCCCAGGCTGGTCTCGAACTCACACCAATCCTCCTGCCTCAGCCTCCCAAGTGCTGGGATTACAGGCGTGCGCCACCACGCCCGGCATCATCTGACTACCTTTGGAACCCTAAAATAATTTGGGTTAGATGCATGACTATCTGGTTAAATCTTCCCCCCAGGCAAGAAACACCACTTTGTACTCACAGGGAGGGCTTCTAGAAGGGGACTGGACTGTAGGAACTTATCACTGCCTTGAGGCGGGCTCGGATTGGAGGAGGAGGTCACTACAAGAGGCAGCCAGCAGGTCAAGCCTCCCTTCCTGGCTCCCCCTTGACTCTCTGCATTTCCCACCCACCATGCCGCTATGTCAGGCTACCCTGCCTCGGAGCAAACTGAAACCTCAGCAAATGGTGAGCTAAAATGAGCCTCTCAGCCCTTAAGTTGTGGGTATTGGGTATTTTGTCTTTTCAATGAGAAAAGTAACAAAGATACTGTCAAAATTGTTGACTGTTGCTGGAATAGAATTTCACAGACTGGGTCACCTATGAAGGAGAGAACTCTACTGGTTCTGGAGCTGAGAAGACCAAGGGTATAGCAGCACCTGCGGCTAGTGGGGGGTCCTGTGCTGAATTCCACAGCCTGGGGGAAGCAGCAGCAGAAAGGAAGGGCCTGAGAAGGAGAAAGCACAGGGGCGGACTCGATGCTACGAGACCCACGCATACAGCCCATCCTTGTACCAGTCACATGCACCCACTCGTGAGGACTTTGCTTTCAGGATCTCATCACCTCTCACTGGGCCTCATCTCCCAGCGCTGTCACCTTGGGGACCAAGCTTCCAACACAAGAATCAAAGGGACACATACAAAGCACAGTGGCTATCATCTGGGTGAGAAACTGGATAGCTACAGGACACAGATGAGGGAAAGTTTTGCTTGTCCCTTTCTACCTTGTGTATTTTGTATCAGGTGATATGAATGTGCTATCTGGTTAAAAATTAATGAAGTTGAACAGATGTTTGGAGTCTCCAAACCCAGAGCAACAAGCCATGTACATTTTGAGCACAGACAAGGACAGATGTGGGCCACCACTCCAGTGTCTTACTTTTCTGACTTGCATGCAGTATGCCTCCTTGGAAAGACAATTTGGAGAACAACTGATAGAATTTACAAGGTCAGCTGACTGGGGCCAACTATTACTGTCCTCCAAAAAGTGATTCCCTCCTTACTGTATTGTAAATTATGTAACAGGATATAGTCCTTGCTTTGATTTGGAGTTCAAAGCCTATTTCAAGCTTCTGTAACTGCTTGATTCTTTGGGCTATATATAATCCTCTGTTTTAACACTTCCCTGAGGTTTATGCTCATATCTTAGGCTATATTTTTCATGATTTCATTTTTACATTTCTTTGTGTTTTCTTCTTTTGTTCTATTCCTTTTAAACCCTAAGAACATCTTCATGAAATGAGGTAAAATGTTCTCAGTATTTATCCTAGAAGGTAATAGCGCCTGCAGA
The DNA here is from genome assembly GCA_004027025.1 of Myocastor coypus. Classification (NCBI taxonomy): domain Eukaryota; kingdom Metazoa; phylum Chordata; class Mammalia; order Rodentia; family Myocastoridae; genus Myocastor; species Myocastor coypus. Next base: position 20,894 of record PVJA010014004.1, read on the forward strand.
AGAACTGACTTGAAAAGGTTTTGTACAGGTTTTTGTAGTATCATCTGATCCTGGTAGAGTCTTAAGGAATAGCTCATTAGACCACTAAGAAAAATGCTGATTAGGAACCTGACAACATTCACTTAAATTAATTGTTTTAATTAATTAGATGTTCCATAAGCTCAGAGAAAAGTTCCAAATCAAACTACATTTGATCATCAGATAAAAGTTAATAACAAGACATAAACTTCCAGCTTTTGAGTCATATAGCTGCCAGACTTGGCCTTGATCAATATTAGGACTAACTTCTAAGAACATTATCAGTATCACTTTATAATCACAACTGTACCTATTGTATTTCTATTCATGATATTACTGCTAAACGTAAGGTCAAAAACAAGCTCAATGACCTCTCTCCATAAGGATGAAAGGCCTGTTAGAGTGAACCATTCTCTTCTAAGGGGCATGATGCAGCCACTGAAAACAATTCTTTCAAAAAGCATAATGGCATGATAAAAAGTTCAAATGCAATGCCAAGGGAATAATCAGACTATAACTGTATTAAATGCATCTAGAGAAGAGGCATTAGGAGGGTACCATGATTTGCATGTGTCCCCCAAAACTGTTGGACACACCATGCAACAGTATTAAGATGTGATTAGCTCTGTCTTCATAAATGAATTAATGTTACTTTCATAAGATTCTGTTCCTTACAAAAGGATGAATTTGGTCTCCTTCACTCCCCGCTCACCCTGCCCTTCTGTCTTCTGCCATGGGATGATACAACAGAAAGCTCCTCCATTCTTGAACTTCTCAGCCTCTAGAACCATGAGCCAGTGCATTTCTCTTTAATGCAAATTACCCCAGTCTGTGGCATTCTGCAATAGTGACACAACACCGAATAAGACAGTGTGCATTTATTGTATGTATTGACATACACAGTCAGATCAGAAGCAGTTTTATTTCCATTACTAAAATTTCTCCTGGTTTCCAAAAACTCGTGTATTTATTCAAGAAAAGCTGATAAAATTCATTTTTAAGGCAAGCCAAGCTTTTCCCACCACCAAATCCTTGAATTCAGTAGGTCTTCCAATATACAGAAGTCCTTCCTGAGCCACACAGTTTCCCTGAAGTCCTCCAAAGGAGAGATAGTAACTAACTCCCTAGCCTTCCACAATATAACGTGTGAGCTGAAGAGATCCGTAAAAATTCAATACCCAGATCACTTCAGACAATGTGCAGGGAAGCAGTTCTCAAAATCTGTAATGTGGGAGAAAATCACATATGTGAAAACTGAGCAAACTAATTTGTCTCAGTTACTCTTCTCTTATTGCTGGGACAAAGCACCTGACATCCACAATTAGGAAAGGAGGGGTTTATTGACCTCATAGCTCATGAAGGTTTCAGTCCATGCTCAGCTGGCTCAAAGGCTGAGCAGCACATGGCAGAAGATAGCAGTTCATGGTGGTGGAAGACAGTAAAGAGAGGGGCAGTGGCTGTGGTAGGCAGCAAGCCTCTCTACCTTCCTTACATTTGACTCAGGCTATCCTCCCCAGGGTCTCAGCATTGGATCATGAATTAATCACGAACTATAGAAGCCTGCCCCAGTGACTGTATGAGGCTTTGGAGAAACAATCAGACACAAACTATAACTAGCCAAACTGAACAGCAGTCAGTAATGTAAGCTCATGTGTAGACGTTGCAAAAAGAAGAGAAGACTTACTTTTGCACACTGAGGTCCCCAGAGGCTCTCTTTCTTCCCTAGGGCACCAGTGGATAGGACCAGAACAGGCTTTTCAGCACGCTGCTGTCTGCAAGCAGCACTTAGCACGTGACCACAGCAAGTTTGATCTAGGTTAACAGTTCTTATTGAGGAAGAGCCTCAGCGATACCAAAGCAACAGACATCAACTTGCAGACGTCCCGAGTTCCCTTGCTTCTGTAGAAATCATGCACATGCTGGAGAAAATCATGGCATTTGGCATTCTTACTCAAAATGCCAAATAATAACTCAACTGCTGCAAATCTTACCATTTGCAAATTCGTCACAACTCCAAATGGAAGAAGTTATATATATGGAGTGCCCTGCAAACCACCCAACAATGAGATAAATGCAGCTGGTGATTTATGCAGATATCAGGTGAGTAGAAGAGGCATTATCAAGTGTCTGAAACACACTGGGCTCTGGAGCCTAGAATCTGTTAGCCTTCTCCTGCCCCCCAGTAAGGCAACTAACTGCTCCTGTTATTTGGGTTTTGAGGTGGGGAGAGTGGCTCCCAGGGCCTCATAGAAGCTATGCTTAGTTTTCTCTAAGGTCTTTTCCCACTCCTTTTAGAAACACGCTCACACCCTCAAGGAAGCAGAGAACAAAGCAGCTGTGTTTACATGCTTGAGTCCAAATTACTTCTTCCTTATGAAAGCAAGTTAATTCTTAAGTTCCACTTTGAATGAGGAAATAAAGAACTGAATAAACTTATGAATGAACCCATAAATAAATGAATGGGTACATAAAGAACCTTGAGGATTGGGTCTCTGAGACAGCCAGGACACTTGTGATTCATCTGAGGGGACCAGATGTCAAGAGAGCAGAGCTGCACAAAGCAAATGAAAGAGGCCCACAGTCTGCAGCCCCTGGGGACCAGCCTGGGAATGTGGAACTCAAATAGTGGCAACCAAGAAGGTTAGTATGACTATGTTTTCCTGGAGCCATCATTGGCCAAAGATCAATGATCAAAACAATAAAAACAGTGGTATGAATAATAAGTAACTGATTATCAGGTGCCAGATACTAAGCCAGCCTTTTGGTATGAATATTCCAATCAAGTGGCACTGGGATGTAGTTTTAAGGTACTAACAGTAGCTCCATGTCATAGATCAGGATTCTGATTTAAGGAAGGCAATTAAGGCGCCAAGCTGCAGTGTTCATCCTATGCCATGCATATGGTAATGAGCCAGGGGCTGTCGAAATTATACTTTACATTCTTTAGGATACAGTAGATCAATGCGGTCGATGCTATTCAGCCCAGCTGCTCTTTGGCAGCACATTTGGAGATCTACTCAAGTGTTTCCTACAGGTCAGGTTAAAGAAATCCCCTGATTTGATGGTTTTCAGCTCATGCGTGGTCCCGATCTCAGCATCGAGGCAGGACAACCCTTGGAGGGACCCAGCCAGGCGGTGATCCAGGTCCCTGGAATTCATACTCCATGAAAGCTGGGAGAGCATTTATGCGGCAAGCAGTCCAATGATTGTCAATCCTGGCCTCACAGTAAAATCACTTGGAGAAGCTGGTAAATAATACTACTGCCAGATCTTACCCTACAAAATCGAATTTCACTGATTTGGGTAGTTCCTTGGAACTGGTAGTTTTTAAAGCCCCCTGGGGAATTGGAAGCCACTGTGGGAAAGCCCTGATTTAACCCAGCCTCTCACTGTCTAAGAAATCATTTGTTTGAGGCCACTGGTCCAGTAACTAGTGGGCTCCCCTCACTGAGCTCCCCTAACACCACAATGGCTCCCCCAAAAGACAGGAGAGGGAGTGGGGGAAAGAGATTTATCTATGTATGTAGGCAGAATGATTTCAGCAACTGTACTGTGGATTTCTGGTGGCCTATGGAAAGGAGCAGATACCACCTTATTTTGTCTCCTTTCTATAATTGTTTGTACCTTTTTCCTTCTTAATTTCTTACACATTTCTTTCTTTTTCTTTCTTCTTCCAATTTTATGTGCATATATCTGGTAATATGAAAACTGGTTGAAAGACAACACTATGTATTACAACAAATACTGTGAAATTCATATTACTTTGAAATTCTGTATCACTTGTAATTTTTTCTGTTTTAATTCTAATTTATATACCTTTAAAATTTTTTTTAAAAATACAATAGAATGAATGGCCCTCCTCAGTAGCTACATGTTGTCAGAGATAGCGAAGTACAAAAACTGTGATATTTATTTCTTCAGATTATCTTGCTAATGTCTACATTATGAATTGGAAGAAAGCAATGTCACCAACAACTCCAAAAAGAAGACTGCAGTATAACGGTCCCTTGGAAGGCAGACAGACTGAAAGAATTCACGGACTGTGAAAGCTGGGAGAGCATTTATGCAGGAAGCAGTCCAATGATTTTCAATCCTGGCCACACAGTAAAATCACTTGGAGAAGCTGACAAATAGTAGTACTGCCAGATCTTACCCTACAACATCAAATTTCACTGATTTGGTTAGTCCCTTGGAACTGGTAGTTTTTAAAGCCCTCTAGGGAATTGGAAGCCACTGTGGGAAAGCACTGATTTAACTCAGCCTCTCACTATCTATGAAATCATTTGTTTGAGGCCACTGAGAAAGTTCTGGGCAACATAGTGATACATCAATCTAATCTCCTTCGAATCTACATTGAAGGTAGAGGATGGCTTCTTACATAAAACTCATTCTTTTGGAAATTCTTAAAGAAAAAGTACTGTCGGTTAAGCATGAAGAAATCAAACATGATTATAAATATACACATTAGGGCCTAACACAAATATATCACAACAGTCCTCTCCTGTGACTCCCAGGAGTCGGTGTATTCATTGCCAATGCTCATTATGCGTCTTCTAGATCCCTTAGTAGGGAATTTTTCACAGGAAGCATGTGGAAAGGCGATGGCCCAGATGTAAGCTAACAGGCAATGCCTTTGACCACAGAGGGTTGCAGGCTCAGTGCAGGGCACTGAAAGGGATTGTAGCTAATGAGCTGATCCTAATTGTGTTCATTTCCCAGCAACTTCAATAAATATCTTTGTGTCCTGGGAAGCAGACTGTGTTTCCGGTAAGTCATTATAATCCCCCAAATAAGGGAAACTAACAGGCTTCCCAGGCCCATCCAGGGACACTGGCGCTAAGCCCCAGACAGGAACAAAAAGAGATGCTGTTACTAGTTGCTCTTTGCCTGTAGACACCATGTTCACAAACCCAAAAATTTAACTGTAAGTTTGTGTTTCAGGCAAATTAAATAAGGATTCTCCCTTACAAGCCAAAGAAAATAAACTGCCAATAGCTGGAGCCTACACTAGCTTAGTAATCTCTAGGCAGACACAGAGATAGGTCAGTTTCATGAAGACTAGATTTCAAATTGCAAAGCTAATAATAATACTTGGCACTGCCTTCCAGAACACAAACCTTCTCACCCAGTTGTTCATGCGAAAGGCTAATTTAAAATGTTACGTATGTGGCAAGTATTTCTTCCATAATGCTAGATCCAGTGCATTCATTTAACTCAGATAGAGTATTTATTATGATTTTTTTGAGAACACGATGTATGAGACAACTAGCTGAGAAAATTGTGTTTTTCCATTTCTTATTGCTGTACATGCGGATGCTGCACATCATGCAGATGAATGGGAAGGAACGAAGCCTCCAAATTCCTGAAATCAGGTCTGGAAGACAAGTTCATCTGTGAGAAGACAGAGACCGATGCTCTGGGCTATCTCATGCTTCCCTAAGCCCTATGACTGGAAGAAGAAATACGATTAATTTCTCTGTACTAGGAAAACTGAGAAAGGACAAGTGGCGATTGTTCTTCTGGATAACCCAGATCATTCTTGAAGACAACTGAAGGGCGGGACTTTGCAAGTGCCATCCTCTTACGGGATTCATGGCAGGACTTCAGAATCATGCTTTGGGGAAACCTAGCATGATGATTTTATGTGGAGTCTCCATAAAGCCTGGGGAAAATCTTGGACTTAAGGATACATACTAGTGAGGCTGGGTCCACAAGTGAGCTTGACACCACGTCACGGCAACATGTTACCATGAGCAACACTAACTGCAATGCAATGCTGGCCTAGGACCAAAGATCTCCTGACCCCACTCCAGCAATTGGAAGGCTAAAAGAACACTTCACAGGATGACACAAGCCCACAGTGTGACTCTATAAAATACAGGTAGAGGCCACCAAAAAATGATGAATATTGGGCTTCTCTCAACTCGGATATAAGGAAGCTAACACCAGTTCTAATAAAATCTCTCTCAAAAGTGATAAAATTATTCCCTGAATATCACAAGAAAAATGGTATCTATTACATTTATGTGAGGAGCTTTATTAACAAATAATTTGTGTCAGTAAATTCACTTGAATGTAATGTAATTATTTTTTTCATTCATAATCTAATTCAGATGCTCAGTGACAATGCAAAAAAATAAATGGATGTCTGGGAGGATATCATTAAAGATTCCTCTCCATATAAATTTCTACTCCTCATTGAATTATGAAAGGATTTCCTGGAGCTTGCTAGCAATCTCTAAGAGGTACTTAATTTAAATGTGCACTTTCTCTCATACCCGGTCTCATTCATCGATTCTTTCAACAAATGTATGTATTAAATTCCTCTCTGTTTGCCATGCATGTTGATATTCAACTTCCCTTGGATATCAAGCTGGGCAGATGGTTACAGACACAATAGAGAGAAAGGGAAATCTGGCTGTCCTCATAGAGTTTAGGTTCAATGAAAAACCAAGAAAATTTACTGTAATCACAAAATTCACCAGCTATTCACCCCACTAGGAGAAGTGTGTGCCCTATAGTAGCCCATAGCAGAACAGACTAGTCAAGCACAGGACCAGAAGGATGTGATACACTGAGAATACAAAGAGAGGAAGAGTAAACCTGGTAAATGTAGTATGTGTTACAGTTTCTTACTGTCTGACTAATTTTTAACTGCAAAAGTGAGAATACAGAGTGAATTCTGGAATCAAAAAATTCTTCAAGCACCAAAATCTAAACCATTCGAACCTAGAGAATTGCCCAGTGGCATAAAATGGGTTGAGGACTTCTGTTATTCACATAGGCCTCACAGAAACAAGCCTCCCTGGACTGCGGCTCTCTTCCTCACTGACCATCGCAAGGCTTCGCTTTCGGAGTTCTCTCCTCTCTTCCACCTCAATAATACTCCCACTCAACTAAATCAAACTGTGCAATGGCTTTGTTAATTAGATTTCCATCACTGTAACGTATATCTGAGATAGATCAATTTATGATGAAGAAAAGTTTCTAGTGTTGGGATCTTGGTCTACCCTAATCTCCTAAATGAGTAGACAGTGAACATCTTAAATAAAAAGGACAAATGACACTGTTTTAGAAGGAACAAAACCCTCTAACAGAATTTGAGATTGTCCGGGAATTGAGACAAAGAACTTCTCTGGGCAGCCCATATTTATTTGGGTTTCAAAGAAAGAAAGATGATGTTGAGGGAAGTGCAGGAATCTGAGGAGGACCTAGGCAGTCAGCACAAAGACTTTCCCAAGTAGTAAATTCTGCCAATTAGTACTGTCTTATCTCTATGGTTGGCAGCCTACTGCCCTGGAATGCAGGTGTCAGTGGCCCCTGTCATTGGTTGCCTTGGCTATGGTTGTCATGGCTTCAGAGAACCCTGCATATGTTGTTTTCCAACACTATGGAGGTCCCTGGGTTTAGCAACTAAACTCTGTGCATCCTAGTCTCCTCAATTTAGGCTCAGAGTTTTGGAAATACCAGTCCATCATCATTTGGCACCATTGCCTTAAGCCTATAAAACAGGAGCACATCGTGCAGAACTGTATGGTGAAACAGGAAACTGGGAAGCAAAAAGCCAGGGAATATATAATGGCCTAGACACAAAAGAGGACCAGGTTCCCATAATCTCCTTCATGGGCAACCCCCACATAATGAAGACCTCATCTTCTAAAGGCTCTACCACCTTCCAATGGCACACACTTAAAGACTAGCCTGTACATATAAGCCTTTGAGGAACATTTAAGGTTCGAACATTAGCAGTGGCACAAGTGTTTTAACATTAGCTAGAAGAACAAAAACTAAGCTATATACATCAAGCTTGTTTCTAAGAGATAGATAAGCAGATAGATAGATAGATAGATAGATAGACAGATAGACAGACAGACAGACAGATAGACAGACAGATAATAGATGATATATATCTCTATCTTACACATATATAAATGAAAGTGCTATATTCTTACCATATACTTTTCCTGATTCCTTATCTTTCCTCCAACCACACTGATCTTTATTCTGACAAAGATCAGCAATTACATCCTTCATTTGCAGAGTCAGTTGACTGTCCTGAGTCCCATCCTGCAAGCCACAAGGACAAAGTATTCACTTTTCCTCTTAAAACCCTTTCTGCATCAGATTCTGACACCAGTCTAATCCTGTTTTTTGCTTTGTTTGTATTTATTTATTTATTTAGTATTTTAGGGAAGGGTCTACAGGATGTTCACTACTAGATTAGACTTACAGAGATCCACCTGTTTAGAGCCTCCCAAGAGCTGGGATTATAGGCAGGCATCACCATGCCCAGTGTCAATTGCTGCCTCAGTACACCCAGGGGTCAGAGCCAGCATGGCAGGCCTGGGGATTGAACCCCTGATCCCTGCACCTACTTGCAGGTGCTTTAACCCGCTGAGCTATTTGGCTGGCCCTACTAACCCAGGTATTAATCTATAATACCAGGCAGCCTTTCTCAGGCTTGTGTTGGCTATGCCTTCCTTATAACTCTATAAAGCAGAATATCTCTAAGGCTCAGCACTCTGCTTTCTCTTTCTCTCAATCTAACCTTACTCCCTAAAAGAGCTCACATCCTTATGGATGCAAATAACAGCCCCACATTGACAATTATCAAGCCTGTATCTAAGACTTCATCCTTTCTTGCATGGTCCATATTCTACAAGCATCCTGCCCACTTAATAGAATTGGAGACTTAAAAATTGCAGCATAAATAAAGGCAGTAAAATCTCGCCTCTCAGGATCTTGGAGTCAAGATAACCAGAAAATATCAACATGGCGAAGGAAAACAAGATCTCTAAGTCTCAGGAGGGAGCTAACAGGAAGTTAGAAAAGTTGGGAGAAATGGAAAACAACAGAGAAAAAAAACAAAATGGAATGAAATGCTGCCCCAGCTCCCAGGAAAGGGGTGCTGCTTCTGCTAACACAAGGTAAGCCTGAAGAGAGTTGGCAGCTTCAGGGAGAAACAAAAAGACAACAGACCAGTCCAGCAGCTAGCCTCAAGAAAAGCCTAAAGTTATCATACACTGAAAAAAAAAAATCTGTAATATTTACTCTGAAAACCACTTCTGCATGGTAAACTAGAGTTAGAGAAAAAGTCCAGACAGCAGCACCATATTTGAAAAAGTTTGATCAGGAGCCATTTGAGGAAGGGATTATTGTTTATAATTGAGTCACAGAACAACTGTACCTCAAGGTTTCTGGCATCACCTTACTGTAGCGACTGGGTTGGACACAGCCACAACAGATAGCCATGGAGAAAGTGTGAGCCAGATGTAGACCATCCATTAAGTTTTGTTTTGTTTCAACCCAGGAAGTACATGGGGATTCACCATCTGAGTTGAAAACCTAGGCCAATCCTGGGCGGCATTTGGGGAAGCAAGACACAGAAATGCAGGGTTAAGACCAATGGACGATTTGGCCCTCTTAACCCACTGCCTACGTCCAACACAGATCTCAGACACAGAGGACTAAAGAGGCAAATAACAGGATACAAGCTTGGTAAGTTTAGTCACAGAGTTCCCCCAAATAGCTGTGCTTTTTGAGTCAAGCCTTAATTTAAATTGAGATTAGAGTGAGGCGTTACCAATGAAGGAAGCGGAGTAACCAACAGCTCCCAAGTGGGAAGAATAAGTCAGGTGTGTCGAGCATAGTGTAAGAGAGGCCATGGGATACAGAAGGCAGAGGGGCCTTCGGGGGAGTGACTGGAGAGCAAGTGGTTTGAGGGTTTGCACTATGTATCTGTTACCTTTGTTATGGTGGCAACGATTTCACAACGTTCATTCCTTCTGACGTTAACGCAGCCATCTTTCAAATTCCTATAAGACAAGTCTTCAAGAAGCCCTGCTATATCTTTCAGATCTTTACCCTTCTGTGTTTTTTATCTTTTCATAGCACTTACAATTTCTAACACGCTGCATAATTTCATTGACTTAACTTTTTATTATGTGTTGTCTACGTCCAATAAAGTATAGGGGCAGAGAATTCATTCACTATTAGATCCTAAGTGTTTATGTATTATATGTAGCAGATTCTAAAATAAATATTAGATAATATACTGATAAAAGCCAGTCACTTCCTAACAGCAATATATAAGGCATTATGTAAAAACACGTCCAGGAATTTCAACATCATAAAAATGTAGCCCAATATGTATTTAGAACTCTAATCTGGGGTCTAGAGAAAGACAGACTATAAGAAAAGGAGGGTAAGGCCACAAAAGCCACTGTCCTGCTGACCAGCAACGGCCACAAAAGCCACTGTCCTGCTGACCAGCAACAACCACATTGCCACTATATGAATAAATCATAAAACTCCACTTTGTTAAGCTTCTGAAGTTGGAGTTTATTTGTTATAGAAACTAGCTAATGTACATTTGAACATGAAAAATTATAGCAGGAAATGAATTCATGTGCTGCGGGGGAGGGATTTGTATTATTCTTTCGATAAACATTCCGAGTTCTTGCTAGGGGCCAAGAACTCTGATGGGCACAGGGGATTCAAAGATGAGTAATAGGAAGTCATTCTCCTCCAAGAAATCCGAAGCTCACACCATCATACTGTAAATTCTATTTTAGAAGAAAGGAAGAGGACCGTCTGAGCCCAGAGGACAGAGCCTAATTCTGTCAAGCAGAGAAGAGGGGGATCAGGACACCGAATCTGACATTTAGGCTCTATTTTGAATTATGGGTATGATGAAGAATGGAACAAAGAAACTATATCACTCTTGTGAAATGTTACTTGACAAATCTGACTGCAAATTATTTGGCCTTTTTCTTCCGTACAGCTATTCCTGGAGTTTCATTAGATACAATTCATATTCACTGCTGAGGTGAAATTGAACTTTAAATCATTCAAATAGATCGAGATATAATGTATTTCTACCTGCTAGTAGAGTTGTGACATGAGCCAATAAGAAAGAACAACATGCAAATGACTGGTTCTCATTATTGATGCATTCTGTAGTTAATCTGCCCCGTAGAATGAGGGAATAAAGACCTCTTTCAGTCATCTAAGAGAGCACCAGGAAGTACTTCATACTTCTTCACACTGGTAAGGTGATAGAGTACACCCTCTCAGGGTTCTTAAGGTTTTAGAAATCTGCGAAGTGGAAAGGCCTTTCGTTCATCTTCCCTAATGCCCTCTGGCATTTGCTTTATTGAAGTTTACAGAGGCTTTTTAATGAACTCATGTTTTCAAGTACTACTTAATCTTGACATTTATTAAGTAATTCCCTGTACTTACTTGAGTTTCATGGACACAAAGACTGAGCTGAGTGCCAAACAAGAAAGAAGTTTCTGCAAACACACCACAGCATGGAGTTACATCTGGACATGGCCTGGCAGACCCCCATGGAGAGTGCGTGCAGCAAGAATGAATCCACCGCAGTGTTTGTGCAGTGATTAAGTCCTTTGTTCGTACACTTTACCTCTATCTCCTTTTGTAAAATAAGACAAGTAGAAGGAACTTAAAAGGAGAACAAAAGTAACACAGGCTGTGTAACAAGAGAACGAATTTCTCTTGAAAGATCTTTTGCTTTCCCAAATATTTTAACCTTTGCTATCTCATTTGGTTTGCATGTGACTTAAAAAAAATATTTTAGAAGAGCAGAGAGGTGCAAAAGAACTTCCCTATGCACCATGAAAAATAACTTGCAACTCTCAGGCACATTCCATATTCCCTAATCTGAGTCCAGCGTGATCACTTGGATCCATGGCTGTAAACACGGGGCTGGATGCTCTTGGGAGGAAGTGGCTGCCATTAGGGAGATAGCTGAAGCATAGCTTTATCTCACTAAGCTGAAGAGTACCAGAGAGACACCCACAGATTGGCATGCTTTGTTTTGTATTACTCTTCATTGGCCTAAAAGTAGGTGCGGGTGGGGTAGCACATGTCTGTAAGCCCAGAACTCAGGAGGCTGAGGGAAGAGGATCGCCACAAGTTGGAGGCCCACTTGGACTACACAGTGAGACTCTGTTTCAAACTGAGCCCCTCAAGCTTCACCCAGTGGAACAAGCCAGAGGCTTACTAATCTTTCCTGATTCCTCTTTCTCCTTTACCATCCCAGTCGCTTAAACCCTATGCATTTTACATCCTAAACAGTTCTCAAACATTTTTCCCACTATCCATTCCTATCATGTGAATTCAAGCTGCCACCCTCTCCCATGTGTGTGAATTGTGTCTGCTTCTATGCTGGGCCGCTCTAGTGTCTCCTGCGTGCTGCAGCTGGAGTGACCACGAGAAACCGTCAATCTAGTCATAGGGTCTCCTCGTCGAGCCACTCTAGGAACTTTTTCTTAGTCATATGGTAAAACCCCAAATGCATTAAAGTGGACAAGGTCTTGCTTGATAGAGCCCCTATTAGGAAAAAAAAAAAAAAGGAGGAAAACAACAAAGATCTGGGCTCAACAAAACAGGTTTACTTCAGAATAAACCTTAGAGAGATCATTCTGACACTAAGAACAGGCTAGCTGCTCTCATAGAGGGTACAGTGTCATCCACAGAGTCATGAGGGGAGAGTTCAGTGGAAGGGACTTGCAGATCCCTGCTAAGGAGGAAGTGCTGTATAGGGAGTGACTGTGGAGTGACTGTGGCCCAAGGCTGCGGTGGGGAAAGCACCGGGTGGAGGAGTTGCTACTAATAGCAGGATGGAAGAAATGGGGGGTGGAGGGACCTCAAGGTGTGGCCATGCTTGCTGGGCCTTTTTACCTATCTTTAGCGGGTGACAAGCATAGCAAGTGGATGGCTTAGAGTGGCCTCCGGTCTGCCTAGGATGGGAGCAGGTCCTTTACCACCTGCCAAAATCTTAGCCATGCTGCCTACCACTGTCCCTCTTTTTACACTTTGCCACTCTGTCCTCTCAGTCGTTAAATATCCTTTAGTCCTTCACCTCTCCTGGTTTTTCTCTATTCCTCAATCTCTCTCTTTGTCTCTCTCTCTCTCTCTCTCTCTCTCTCTCTCTGTGTCTCTCTGTCTCTCTCTGTCTCTGTCTCTATCTCTCTGTCTCTGTCTCTCTGTCTCTGTCTCTCTCTGTCTCTGTCACTATCTCTGTCTCTGTCTCTGTCTCTCTCTGTCTCTGTCTCTCTCTGTCTCTGTCTCTGTCTCTCTGTCTCTATGTCTCTGTCTCTCTGTCTCTCTCTCTCTCTGTCTCTCTGTCTCTCTCTCTCTGAGACAGGGTCTCGCTATGCAGTTGAGGCTGGCCTTGAGCTCACTTTTGTAGCCCAAGCTGGTCTCAAATTCACACCAATCCTCCTGCCTCAGCCTCCAAAGTGCTGGGATTACAGGCGAGCGCCACCACACCTGGCTCTACTCTTCTCTTATGAGAGAACATTTGTCAGGATGATGAAACTGATACATCATCTGATGCATCTAAATACGAAATGATAAGAGACTTGGAGAACCGTAGGTGAATTTGGGTTGGATCAATGATAGGTATGTGTGTATGGAAAGCAACAAAAATCCACACACCAGAAAAATGTCATAATTACTAAATCTAGAAAAATGAAAGTTGGAAAAAAAGACAATGCAAATGCACACACAAATAAAAAACACCCCAATCATAATAATTAAACCTAGAAAACTAAAAACATGAAGGCAAGTGCATACTGTGTACCCCTGCTTCTTACTGGGCAGTCAGGCTCATCTGAACCTGAAAAATCTAGAACCGGAATTCTCTTCAAGAATGCTGTTTAGAAATATGACGAAATTCACCAAATGTACAAAAAGAAAAAGAGATGGAAGTGGAGGAGACTTCCTTTTCTACAACTAGCCTTGCAAAACCATTTGGCTTCTAAATTGTGTGTATGTAGAACTTTGATTTTTAAAAAGTGAAGACAGTAAAAGATGATCACATTTTAATTTTTAATAAAACAGCTCGAGGATAGGAGAAAATTATAGGAAGGAGACTGGTGTATGACTCCAAAGTCTCAGATAGAACAGACTGGCCCAATAGGAAGACCAGAGGAAAAGTTGCACTTAAGGAGAGTAACAAGTAGTTTAAAATAGAGGATTCGTGGCACCAACACAGCCAATGACACAAAGAGCAAAGCTGAATCTCCATATGTATTTCCCCAGGTTCCCAGGGCCTCTTTCCTCTCTCTGTCGGTTACTTGAATCCAAGGGGGTTCTGCCTTTCTAGGCTCAGCGCCCTTAATAACTACTTGATGCTTTGCTATCTGCTCTCTGGCTCTCTTACTGCAAAGGGCTCAACATTCTGCTGAAGGAATCTAAGCATCTAAATGTGAGAAAGAGTGGTTTTCTGTATCCATTTGCTCCTGGATAGTGATGAATAAATAACTCCCAAAGATCCCTTCTAGCCTGCTTGAATAAAGATGAGTGTTGCCTGGTCTGCGATTGCTAGATGAGGTATGGTGGAAGGGAGGACCCGGAGACAGAAGGCAAAAGGAAGGGCAGAGGAGAGTACAGAGGGCTCTGCCCGCCACACCCAGCTGTCCCGAGGCCCATCTGACTGCAACAGCTGTCGGGAGGCTAAACTCTCAACCTGTATCAAAGAGCTCAAGTTCAAATTCAAGCCAAGTACAGCTACATTGCTTCCAGAATCATTTGAATTTTCAAGCTGTGCTAAGTGCCTTTTCCCCTTTACATATGAAAATTACTACATTTTTCAGTTTGTTTCTATTTGAAACAAAATAGCTTAGCTGATTGTACAGAAGCGTGTTGATGCCAAGCAAATTCCACTCGTTATTTTCATGGTAAAATTCCAAACGCCTTTTCAATAGATAATTTATGTTCCTCTAAGGTAACTGGATTTTTTCCCCCACAACAATAAAAGCCCTGCAACTTCCCAGAGGCAAAAATACACATGTGTGTATATATACTCAAAGTGGACTCGTAGAACTAAGCTCTTCCTAGATGCCTATATTCTGGGATCAAGAAACTGTTTCCAAAAGAGACAAAAATTGTCTCCAGCAGTTCTTAGCAAGTGACTAAACCCTATAAAAGCAGGGGAAACTCAATCTTTTTATGGACTCCCTTCTCATCAATGTCAAGTGCAAAAGATAAATAGGATTTCTTATTTGACAAATTCAGGCTTTACTAATACCCCTACTTTTCTTAAAAAAAAAATTTTTTTTTTTTGCCTTTTTGAGACAGGGTCTCTCTATGCAGTTCAGGCTGGACTTGAGCTCACTTCTGTAGCCCAGGCTGGTCTTGAACTCACACCGATCCTCCTGCCTCAGCCTCCTGAGTACTGGGATTACAGATGTGCACCACCATGCCCAGCCCTAATACCCATACTTTTCAATTTAATTTTTATTTATTCATTCATCAATTACTGATTGAACAGGTACTATGACCCCAACTGCTATTCTAGGTGTAAAGGAATATAGCAAGAAACACACAATGGTAAAGACCCTAGATTATACATTCCACAGCAGGAGAATAAAGTAGGTGTTTGTTTTGCTTTGCAGTAAATAAAACAGGGCAGTGTCGAGCCTGGGATTGGGGCCAACAGCAGCAGGCGGCCAGGCTTAGTGGTGACAGATGCCTTACCACTTCCAGGCACTTCCAGGAACACTTACAGCAGATGCAGTCATTGGACTCCTGCTTCAAGAATTACCTAGAGCCTAGAGGTTTCTCCCCTCTCCTGACCCAGACCATATTCAGGGACTGACCACAGCAGTGTGAGCACCCAGCCCGGTCTTTCACAGCCATCCAGATCCTGAGCACCCCACCAACAAGCCGCGGCTACCGGTGCACCTGCACCACAGCTCAACTCCTCCTGCCAAGTCTTCCTCCCTTATTTTCCTGGGTGGTGATGCCAAGAACACCTCTGAATGCACCTCTGATGCACACCTCTTGTCTTTTCTCTTGAGGCACCCCGTCTAGGTCAATCATTTTAGGCACTTAATGTATAAGAATTCTACTACAACAGCAGCGCCACCTCAGAACTTAGGAAGCATTGAGGACTTCCAGTGCTGTTTAAATTTATCTGTGTGCTGAAACAGAAGCTGACATGACAGCCTAACTGGTCCCCATCCTTCTGCCTTAGCCACTCTGAAATCAGTTTCCACAGTGCTGAATGATGTTTCCCAAGTACAAATGTGGTCCTGGCATCTCCCTGAAAAAGCTCTTCAATGGCTCTGAGCAGCCTTGAAAATGTCTAAACTCCACCACCCAAGGCTCTTTTCATGACTTACTTCTGCCTGTCTATCTAGGCTTTCCACTCCTTTTTCAACTGTGTATCCATAGCATTTTGGCTGTTGCATATCCTCTGGCCTGTTTTTGAGCTTGTAGTCCCCTCTACTTAGCAAGTGTTCACCCTGAAAGCTTTCCTTAACACCCATTCTTAATCACTCATACCTCCTTGTACCTCTTCCTACACTGCCTGCTTTTTGTTACTGCACATATGCCATGACCATCTATCTATCTAGTCACCTCTCAACTGCACCTTCATTGGTTTGAAATGGGAGATAATGTCCTGTACAACACTGAGCCCTCCCCAGTGTCCTACACAGCACTGGCCACCAGTTGACACCCTATTCTTGAGAAACCAACTTAATGGAAAGGTTACCTTTCACTGGGCCCCGAAAGAAGGCAGGCAGGAACTAAGTCAAGCTGCCAAAACTGCTGTAAAAATGCCACAACTATACTCTAACCCCTGCCATCTCAGGGACCTAACATCCTCTAGGGACTGCATTTCCACACTCACTTCGGTTAAACCTAAGTTTAGCAGTTCCCAATGTACACGGCTGTCTCAGGCCTTTGTGTGTTGCACTAGTCTAAATAAGATGAAAGAAAAGACTTGGGTAGACGTGAGCAACACCTTAAGTACATCATTTGTTTGTGGTATGTTCCCACCGGCAAGTACTACCATCACAGAACTCTTGAGTGAGTGATGGAAAAGAATAGAAACTCTGTTAGGGAGGGCTACGTGCAAACGTTGGCCATTGTTAAGGACAAGGGTGAGGTCAGTAGAGACCTGACCATCCACACTTGGAAGCACTGCTGTGTTGAGGGGCAGTGTTTAGCAGGAAGGTCGGTGGCCTCCAAGACAAAGCCCCCATGCTGCAGTTCTCTTAACTGCAAGATATTTGGCTTCACCTAGCAGCTCAATGCTGTTGTCTGTGAAGTGGGGAGTTAGCCCAGGCATAGAGCGTGTACCTACCCTGTATAAGAAAGGCCTTAGGCTCAATCGCCAGAACTATAAAAGGCAAAAGGAAAAAGTTAATCCTAATCTGTGACATGGGACTATCTCAAGACAAGGTCGTCATAAGAAATAGATTAAGTAGATTTGTATATGTGAGAAGATAGCTATTCCATGCTCTGGCTTCAGGAAGTTATAATTTCTCATTTTTTATGAATTTTATTCTACATGTTTTTAAGATTTGCATTTCCATGTCTTCATTTACTAGCTCTTTCTTCTTCTAGAATCACAACCATCCTATGAATTTTCAGTTATTGTTCTCTTCAAGCCATAATTGGGTTTTGGTAACTTCACTCAAAATAACAAGCATTTTCACTGAAGGCATATCCTTTATGTCCTATAACTCATGCAAAGCAGAGCAGAGGAAATTGATTCTTATGGATTTATACCCTCATTCTGCCTACATGGGTTTAAGAGATGTTGATTTAAAAATTTTCATTTCAATCTTACTTCTTTATGACCAGAAAATCAGTTTGGAGATCTATATCAAACTGCCAACCCTATATACTATGTTGTAGCACGTTTGATTTCTTTTTCCTAAAGTACTTGAACAGCAACTAGATAGTTTAAAAAAAAAAAAAAAAAAAAAAAAAAAGAATATTAAACCCCCTGAAAGGTTAATAGTTTCATATACCTTTTCATCTCAGAAAATACCTAAGGCAATTATAATATTTCTGCATGTCTTAAACGACATTTTAGTCTGCCTACCTGTATGTGACAGTGGATTTCAAAGGCTTAATACTAAAAAAAAGACCTGAAAACTTTGCCTCTCTACCACAGCATTGAACGACAAACACTCTCCTATATTTTTCTAAAACCTCATGTTAACCCTAGACTGGGAGGTTGATGATAATAAAAGATATAGTGCTGGAACTGAGAAAGAAATAGTCTACACGCTTCTGCGGTTTTATATATATATATATATATATATATATATATATATATATATATATATATGCGCAAAATCGTAAAGCCTGTCAAGTAGACTAGTTGCTAGAGCAAATGTTTATTTAAGAAAAAAAAAAAAAACTATTAATTGGCCTTTGGTGTAGCCCTGCTTGATGCAAATTACACTACTTGTCAAGACTTTTGTTTAGTCGCAAATAAAAGGCTTAGTGGATAAAGGTTTGGCCTTTCACTACAGGTTTTGTGCCAAGCCATGGCCTAAAATGAATGAATTGGTATTGAGTGGGGCCTCCTGACTCAGTAATTTAATGCTGACAGTAATTAGCTAAGAAGGAGGTATTACAATGAAATCCCAGGCTACAACATTTATGTGATTTTACACAGCTGCAATGGAAAGGACCTCCTTTTCCTGTCTTTTCCATTTACTGGCTCTGAAAAAGGAGAAGGTGTGAGTCATAAAAGATACCTGCTGCTTGAGTCTGATGAATCTCTGGACAATGAAGACCAGGGCTTTAAATGAGCTGTCAGGCTTCAGGGTCTCACTCTCGGGCTCACTCCACAGTCAGCATGAGTGCTGATGAATTCAAATGTCTTGATTAATGCTTTCTTTTGTAAACAGACTTTAAGCATAGAGCCCAGACATAGGGACCCCCTGTTCCAAAGGCTAACCGTGACATCTATAGCATATTCAAGTCATCTTGCTTTTGTGTAGTTCTGCTCTTCTCTTTCTGAATTTCAAAATCTCTTAGAATAAATGAGAAAGAGGAGGCCTAATAGAAGAATCAAGTTCTATTGTTAGAAACTTCTACTGTAAATAAGGATCATACCTCAACAGCTGACTCCTTCCTAGAACAAAGGAAATCATCCCTGTAATATCAGATTGAAGTCTTTTTCTTCTTGGCTGCTAAAAATTGCTTTAGCAAAGGAGATGCACACGTGAGTGGTCCTGCTGCGTGCTTAGCTGGGGATAATTTGCAGGACGGAATGGAGATTTTTATATCAAATCATTTAATGTTAGCTTCCAGCAATTTAGACAACTGTAGCCTCAAGTTGCAACCAAACACTGAGAATTCATTAGGAGGCTTGTCCTCTGTTGCCAGAGCTGCCCATGTTGCCTGATTGTCACTTGCCTATGACATGGGGGGGCGGGGGGGCATGAGGGGAAAAGGAAATTCATGAAGCTATAACTGAAAAGGATAAGTTAATTTACTTTTACTGCATTCCAAACTTGAACTTAGGAAGGAAACTTGACAGGAGATTTTTGTCGCTTCAGTTACCCACAATGAACTGGAAATAAATCTTCATTTCAAATGTTACATGACCTTGTCATTTACTCAGCTTTGTAAATTGTTGACATAAGTTAAATCTTTGTCTGTCCCAGGTGGAAGCAAAAATAAAAATGCTGATAAAAACAACTATGTAATAACTTCATTACCCTAGAAAATAAGCAATTTTACCTAAGATTAGTAGGTTAATTTAGTCCATTTTCAGTAGTAAAAAATATAGGGATGATTGAAAACTAGAGAAGTTCAGATGGTTCCCCAAATTATCTCTCCTTTTGCTTTAAAAATAGTTTCATATATATGCTAATTTTTTTTCATTTATACTGCTACTTTTTGTTAGTTCATTGAAAAGAAGCCTTTGTGCTAATACATGCTTGTTCCTTCTTTGTAAGAATCTTTTTGTCAGCATCTTACATTCTGAGTAACTACTTTGAAGATAATGATAACATCTATTAACTATTTTTAATCTCTTACAACTTGGCATGAAGTTTTGTTTTATTTCTCATTAATCAAAGTAAGATTTATTATAGTAAAAGACATTCTATTATGCTGCCTCGAAATTCTCTCTTGCTTCCACTAGATCCCGTTATTTTTGCCACTTTTCTGTTGTTGCTGTTGTTCTTGTTCTTGTTGCTGGACAGGGCCTCACTATGCAGTTCAGGCTGGCCTTGAACTCACGTTACAGCCCAGGCTGGCCTAGAACTTGCAACAATCTTCCTGCCTCAGCTTCCCAAGTGCTGGGATTACAGGAGTGCACCACTCAGGCTGGCCTAGTCTTTCCACTTTCTGAAGAAGTTCTGAAAGTTCTCTTTCAAGCAGTTCAGGAAATAGAGGCAACAGCACAACTAAAGACACATGAAAGAACTTCCAGAACTGCTTCAGAAAGTGACAAGAACAATAGGACAAGAGTAATCAGGGCAAAGAGGCATATTTTGAGGGGAGTGGCAATGTGGCCTTTACTATGATTTTTTTTTATTTAAATACACCATAGTTTTCTATCATACCTCTTAGTAAGGTGAGAGAATTTTGTGCAGAAAATTCTCTAGCAATTTTAATTAATTCTAGTTAGTTTTTCATTCCTTTTAGTGTATATACACACTACGTTTGCATAATTTAGCTTGGATTTCCAGAGCATCAAAGCTCTATTTGTTCAAATGAAGTAGACAAATATATACTCCAGAACTAAGGGATTGTCTGGTCATTTGCTACTTTTCACTGGCAATTCCTGCATGCTGCAACTATTCTAAATTATCACCTATTTCTGAAGTAAAATCCCCCAGTAATAAAGAGGCTTCCAAAATAATCTGAGTGAAAACAACAGTCCTAAGTCCATTGATAGAAAGATTCACACAATGACCCAACTCTCTTGCCTTTGCTGTTAAAGCCTCACAGAGGTATCATTACCCCTGATGAAAGGATAAAAACCATAAAAGCTGGTGATCCGCAGCTAAAAGCCACACAGAAAATTCTACTTGGAAAATAGAGGTCCATTAGGCCAACCAAGATATAAGAACGTATAGTGAGGTGAATGACTTCGCCCCCCACCAAGAGCAAAAGGCCAGGCCCTAGCCCCAGTTCTGCCATGAATATAAGCTTGCAGACCTCATTTAAGCAAACCCAGAAGAAGGCTTTGATGCTCTGTATCAAGGGATTTGTGGACCAAGAATCAACCAGAAGCTGAAGAAAAAGTTCAAATAAAAAGAGAGAACATCTCTTTGGGGGGGGGTGGGGAGCTAGGATAAATCATTTTAAAGAATTAGGAGGGGTGTGTGTGTGTGTGTGTGTGTCTGTTTGTGTGCACATGCACGTGCATGCATGTACAGTTTCACACATCCACAGCACCACTGCACTTTCAGCTTTGAACACTCAGATCTCAGCACAATATGACTAAGGATCGCCCTAGAAAGGGCAGTAATTGTCAGGCACCCTCTGTAAGGTTTCAGATCCTAAGCTGGTGATAGAATAAACCTGGTGCCTTGCATCCTGAGCAGGAAGGCACTGTCACAAAACAGAAACGAGGGTATCTTGAAAATGCAATGCACCTTTTCTTTTGTCCACATATTCAGCAGGCTCAATCCTGACTCCCAAAGATATCCAGGTCCTAACCCCTAGCAATATTGCCTTAAATGGCAGGAGGAATTTTACAGGTTTAATTAGATTTAAGAGTCTTACAATAGAGAGAGAGCACTGTGGATTTTTCAGGTGGCTTTAGATTGAATCACAAGTGTCCTTATAACAATGAGGCCAAAGGAGATTTGGCAGAGGAAGAGCTATGATGGCAGACGCCAGACCTGGAGGGACATAAAGATAAGGGACTGGGGCAGCCTCTCCGTGACGTTGGAAAGGAGATTTGGCAGAGGAAGAGCTATGATGGCAGACGCCAGACCTGGAGGGACATAAAGATAAGGGACTGCGACAGCCTCTCCGTGACGTCGGAAGTGGATCCTACCACACTCCCACTTCACCTTCATCTTCCGCAAGAGCCTGCCTGGCTACACCTTGACTTGACCCAGTGAAACTGTTAGACTTCTGGCTTCTAGAACATTAACACCATACATTCATGTTGCTTTAAGCCACTAAACTTACAGTGATACATGATAATATCAATGAGAAATTAATATCAAACTGTCTTGGGTTTAAGTTAGTCTTCAGCAGCCAAAAATTTAAGAAAGGCAAAAATTGGCAAGTTTCTAGGACAAAGCTTAGTAACTAAATCTAAAGCACTCACACAAAAAGTGATTTACAAAAGGTAGCTGGATTAATATAGGAAAGTGAAACCGTAGGCCTAGTGCTGTTTTATGTCTTATATATGGTTAAAACCCACAAAGTGGGAAAGACAGGGCTGAGAAACCCGGTTTTCCAGTTCCTTCCCAGTATGTCTACTCTGAATTTAAAAATGCCTTTCTTTGCTACTAAAGAAAAATCAGGCATTGTGACACTGCTTTGATTTCTGAAGTCATATTGTACTATTTTCTTAGCTACTTCCACGCCATCCCGACACTCCTCTGTGCTGTCACACTGCAGGGACAGGTGCTTCGGGGCCACATTTCTAAGAATCCCCTGCCAGCTGAGCTTCTGGTGAGATTCCATAAAAAGAGAAGAGCTTGTGTAAGACTTAGAAGGCAGAGGCAGGCAGATTCTATCCTTCCCCGTTCAGCTGTTGAGGCTTACATAGCAAGGCAGCCCCGGGTCCTTTCTCCAGTTTCGGGATGCGGGGTTAGAGTGTGAAAGCGGCAACTTACCCCGTTTCCCAGGGGACTTCTACCACCTGCTTTCGTTTCTCCCTGTCATTTTTTACTATATATATATATATTAAAAATCCTGGAAATATCTAGAATAATTTCTTTTTCATGTTTTATTTATTTATGTTTAGTGTATTTAGTACAGGGTCTACAGGGTCTCACTAGGTAGATCAGACTCATAATGATCCTCCTGTTTTCAGCCTCCCATCTCAATCCTGTCAGCATGCCCTGGGGTTCAGGGCTCATAGCAAGGCCGATCGCTGCTAGAATAATTTCTGTGTTTCTTACTGAGCTCTGATTGCAAGTCACTCTGATTATAAATGGGAAGCTGCAAAGTGAACTCCCTGCCAGTAGAACTGGCATAAATCTGTAATTCCAGCCCTCTGAAAGGCTAAGGCCAGAACAATAACAAGTTTGAGCCCTGCCTGGGCAAATTAGCAAGACTCTGTCTCAAAGTGAAAAAAGAAAGAAAGGGTGTACCTCACTGGGAAGACCCAAGGTTCAACCTATAGTACAGTTTTGAAAAATATGTTTGCAAATATCTTGAGCCATACTTGTCAAAATAACTTTAAAACATGATAACATGGATTAAACTTCTAAATAGACTTGTTAAAATCCAATGATTCAGAATAAGAAGAGAACTTGTTTTCCGAGGTCTTGGGTTTTTACATGTGTAAAGAATAGTACAGGGGGGCCGGCAGGATGGCTCAGTGGTTTAAAGCACCTGCTTAGGAAAGCTTAGGCGGCTACAGGGACCGCGGTTCGATCCCCAGCACCACATGCTGTGCCAGCCCTGCCCTGAGGGCAGGCTGAGCCGGCCATAAAAATAAATAAATAAATAAACAAACAAACGAAAGTTCTGAAACAAGAAAAAAATAAAATAAAATAAAATAAAGTTTATTTATAAAAAAAGAAAAGAAAAGAATAGTACAGACAGGATGAGGTTAAGGTGTGTGCCAGCAGGTTGAGGGTCACCTTGTAAATAATGTACTGAGCAGGCCAGTTTGCGCAGTCTTACCCCACTGGGAAGGACAAGGGGAAGGCTGAGTCCTGGCCCCTCAGGGCAAACAAAGGACACTTGCGTGGCATCTTGTTTTCTTTCTTTCTTCCTTTCTTTCTTCCTTCCTTTCTTTCTTTCTTTTTCTTTCTTTCTTTCTTTCTTTCTTTCTTCCTCTCCTGAGCAATCTTTGTTCGCCTCTGAAGACTTGGGTTGTCAATTTGTTTTCCATGATATCTAATACTATAAAAGATAATCTGTGGCCCATTTTCACTCAGTGGAGCTATCTCCAAATTATCATCCCACTAGTGTAACAACAACCACTGAGATGTGATTCACATGATACAAAATTCACCAATTCAAATTGTATACATTAACAGAATTTGTTAGTATAGTCATGGAGCTGTGTATTTGTTACTACTGGTTTCAGAACTTTTGCCAGCTGTGTGAAAGCAAACACTGTGTCCGTGAGCAGTCATGCCCCAGTGAACCCTACCCTTAGCAGCTGTGGATCTACTTTCAGTGTAATGCGTTTGTCTGTGCTGCATATGTCATATAAACGAAATGGTGCCATATGTACCCTCTGTGCGCCTTTTTAGTATAATACGTTCAAGGATCATCCATGATTTAGCAAGTACAAGTACTTCATTCCTTATTGTTGTAAAATAATATTTTTCTGTATAGTTATGCCACATTCTTACCTGACTTGCTGCTACTCTTCAGCAGTTATCATTAATACTTCTACAAACACTGGCAGTCAGGATTTTCTTATAGACATGTTTTCAGTTCTTTTAGGTGTTTGGAAGGAGTAGATTTTCAGGTCACGTGTTAACCCTGAGTTTCACAGTTTCAAGAGCTGCTAAACTGTTTTCCAAAATGACTGTTCCATTTTACAATCCCACCAGTGCTGGATGAGAGCTGTGGCTTCACGGTCAGCACTGTACTTGCTGTTTTCCTTCCTCATAAAATACAATGGACATCCCAGTGGGTTGAAGGTGGAGTCTCAACGTGAGTCTGACCTCCATTGCCTTCATGACAAATAATGTGGGGCATTTTCTGATATGCATATTTGAATATACTTCGGGAAATGTCTATTAGTCTAAAGGTATGCCCATATTTTATGTTTCTGTCTCATTTTGCATTAGAGATACTTTTGTGTTCTGAACCAAATAAATGCTCCAGTTTCAAACATCCCAAATCATGATTTGTAAACATTTCCCACATTATGTGGTGGTCCTTGTGTTCACACATGTTACTGAGTCATACCCCAGTCCTTCAAGACTGTTTTTAATTTCTTACAGGTTTCCTTTGAAGCACAGTAGGTTTTCATCATGATGAAGTTAACTTTGTCTATTTTTTCTTTGTCACTTACGTTTTGATTTCATAGCTATAAAAAACCTATTTAATATAAAAACACAAAGTTTTATTTGTGTTATGTCTTCTAAGAATTTTATGGGGGTTTTTTGTTTGCTTGTTTGTTTTTTCTGTATTATGGACAGCTCAGCCTGCCCTGGGGGTGGGGCTGGCACATCATGTGGTGCCAGGGATCGAACTGCAGTCCCTGCAGTTGCCTAAACTTTCCTAAGCAGGCATTAGACCACTGAGCCATCTTGCCTGCCCAAGAGTTTTATAGCTTGAATCCTTACATTTAGATCTTTGATGCACTTTCATTTTTATTTTTCATACATTTTCATTTAATTTTTGTACACAATAGTGTCATGTAGGGATCAAGATGTCTCTTTTAGCACGCAGATATCAAATAATCCTAGAAGCACTTGTTGAAATCTATTTCTTCTCTCACTGAGTTGCCTTGGTATCCTTGTCAAAAGTAAATTGACCTGGGCTGGCCAGATAGCTTAGTAGATTAAAGTACATGATTAGGCAGAGCACAGTGGCCAATGTTCAATCCCCAGTGTGTTGTGTCGGCCCCGCCCCAGGGCACTCTGAGACAGTGATTGAGACTGAGTGTGGTAGTATATGCTTATAATCCCATCACTTGGGAGCCTGAAAGCAGGAGAATCATGAATCTGTTCTACATAATAAGACCCAGTAGACCCTGTACTTGACCATGAAAATAAGTTTACTTCTAGATTCTCAAATCTGTTGATATTATTCATTCTTCCAGCAGTGCCAAATCATCTTCATTATTACCACTTCTCTATCTATTGAAACAATGGAAATGTGGTTTTTGTTTTTTAATCTATTGATATAACATACCTTTATTTTAGATATTAAGCTTATGTTGTATTCCTGGGCCATAATATAGTTTGTATCATGTAGGGATGATACAAACTTTGTATGCAAACTCCAAAATAGAGTTTTCAACATGCCTGGCTTCAGTTTGTCAACACTTTGTTGAAGTATATAAAATTCTACATTAGACTGGGGATGTAGCTTCATGGTAGAGCACTTGGCTAGTATGTGCAAGGCTCTGAGTTCACTCCCTAGCACTAGGAAAAATAAATAAAATAAAATAAAATTCTACACTAATAGATGATGTCAATTTGTAATTTTCATTTCCTCATGGTTTTGTCTGACTGTGCTACAATATCACAATATAAGTGTCTTAAAATAACAAACAGTTATGCACCTATAATTTTGAAGGTCAACAGTTCAGAATAAGTTTTACTGAGCCATAATCAGTGTGTCAGCAGGGTTGTGTTTGCTTTAGAGACTACAGAGCTAAATTCACTCCCTGCCTCTTCCTGTTTGTGGTGGTTGCCAGAATTCCTTGACTTAAGGCTCCAACTTTCTAATCTCTCTTCCCAAAATTATCCAGTCTCTTTACTCATAGGTCTGGGTTTTTGTTGGTAATTTAAAAAAAAATATATAGGATTTCACTAAACAAGATGGTAGGAATTCACAGTGACTGCACTGCCTATTGTCCTGTTCAAATTAGTTGTCTGCTTTTATCTTCTACTTCTTCATGTGTCAGTTCAGTAGTTTGTGTCTTTTAGGAATTTTTCCTTTTCTCGAATTACCTAATTATTGCCATAGAGCTATTTGTGTATTCCCTTGTAAACTTTTGCATTTCCTTAAAGTAAATATGATTCCTCCTCTTTTATTTTTGATTTTAGTGATTTGAATCTTATATTCTTTTCTCTTGATTAGTCTACCTAACAGTTTGTCAACTTTCTTGATCTTTGAAACAATAAAACTTTGCTTTTGTTAAATTCCCTATTGTTTTCCTATTGTTTTATTTACTTTTCATTGACCTAAATAGCAAACAGGCAAACAGGCAGAGAGAGAGAGAGAGAGATTTTCTCCAAAGATAATGAATATATATATATATATATATATATATATATATATATATAATAAAAAGGTCAAAAAATAATGACTTATTCAAGAATATACACTGCAAAACATACTATACATGTGTGGGCATATCCAAGGAAATAAGGGAAGACTACATTTTTTAAAAACAAAAAAACAAACATAAAAATGCTTGCATAAAGTTTTTGGAAACAAGCATCTTTGGCTATAAGGATAAACAAGAAGGGCTCCATCAGTCCCAGTTTTACACGTGGCTTCTGGGCAATGTCTTGCAGAGGTGTTCTTCTGTAAGGTTCTGGTAGCCTTTATGGAAAGTTATGGTTGCAGCTGAGTCCTTTGTGATAGTTCTTATGATGAGGCATGAGATTTCCTCTACTAAACGTCTTTATTTACCTACCTTTATTTTTAACTTAATTTTGACTCTAAGCCCTACCCCCAATCTCTCTAAGGTGCTGAGAATCAAAGTAGGGCTTTGAATCCTTTAGGCAAGCACCCTACCGTCAGCCACAGGTGATAACAGAATGTCTTCCATTCTTCTTCCTGCTTCTCCTCCTCCTCCTCCTCCTCC